>CAUYUJ010021368.1:0-25000 GCA_963575745.1 Prorocentrum cordatum
ACAAAGTTCGGGCACAACAGCAGAAGCTTCTCGATGAATGTAGCGCTGACAAATGAAATGCTCAGCGAATGACGGAGCAGGCTGGAGAGCAGATTAGACTGAGCTCAGAAAGGTCAGCCGCCAACATCCGAAATGAAGATGAGGCCCTGGCAAACGCAGCTGCGTCAGAGAGAGACGCGATGAGGCTCGAAGCTATCTTCACAAAGCCATTTCCATATAGTGTAAAAGGACAGGGAAATTGCCCACCTCGAGTTCATTCGATATGCCTTTGCTTTCGCAAGAAACGCCCGTGAGGTCTGTTATGCGACCCAACTTTGCTGTCCCTGGCCCTGCAATCGAAGGCCCGGCCAAGCCGAGTGCCTCGGAGAATGGCTTGCCAATCAACATGAGGTTAACAGGTGCCAATAACGACGCCGGTTTTGTCGATTATTATCCATTCTCCAGGGGCGGACCTGTGAGACCGCCAGCGGCCAAGCCGTCTGGCGGGGCGGGGCAGGACATAGATGGGGGCGACATGAGTGTCGCGCCGAGTGCTGAGATGATGTCGGCATTTCATGACGCTATCTGCGACCGGCCAGAGAAGCCGCCTCCAGGGGGTCTGGGGGGACCTGGATCCTCAGACGGTGGAGGCGGTCGTGGCGGACCTCAGGGCCCAGGAGGGCCACGTGGCCCGGGAGGCCTGGATGAGAGTGCCCCGTTGGACCAGTGGAGACAAGTTGGAAACAATCAGAAAGTCGATCTGATGGACATTCCCGATGTTACAAACATACGGGAGTGGCAGATGCATGCAATCCTCGCGATCGCTGGATCATCTCCTGAGATCCATGCGGCACAGCGCTGGATCACGGAAGCTATGAACCCTGCGGTGGATGACGAACAGCTCAAAGACGCAGGCCGCTTCCAACGTCTTGATATCATGATCGCCGCAAGTTTGATTGACAAATTCAACAAAATGCGCAGGAATCGCAACCTGCCCTGTCATCACTTACACTTCCTTCAGCAGATCACTCGAATGGAGTACAGCGCCCAGAATGAAGAGAGACTCTTGACGGGACGTGAGTTGGTACGAGCTATTTGCTATTGGTGTTTTGTTAGATCGGAGTTAGGCCAACATCGCATTTCGCGTGATATCTTCAAGGTAGCCATTGATCCCAATAAGCCGGACGCTGACCTGTATCATTTTGGTAATGAACGGACAGATGTCTACCAACAGCTCTACGGCGCCCGACCTCCATCCGATGAGATGAGAGCTTCGATTCATGCACGCTTCATCGAGCAATGCAGGATGCCTAAGAAGTTCGATTTCGTTTGCCAACTTTATGACCTGTCCAAAGACGAATTGGGACAAGGTGTGAAATCTTACGAATGGCTCATGGAACAGATTGAAGGGATGATGTTGCGTGACAAAGAAGAGTGGAACATCAGCGTGCACGAGAGCACTTTGAACCAACGTGCGCGACAAACGCGATTGGGGGGAGGTGGAAGCAATAGCTCTGACAATCGTCGAAATGCCAACGGCAAAGCCGCTCTGGCAGAGGTGGCAGCACGTCTTGGGAGACCCGCGGATGTGATGAAGAGTGGCTTGACTAAGGGCGAGACGACGTGCAAGTTTGTACGCAAGGGCCAGACCTGCCCGAACGCAGGTCAGGGATGTCCGTTCAATCACAAGAAGCTTAAAGCTGCCGCACCGGCCCAGCCGGCTGCGGGGAATAAGTCAAATGCTGCTCCGGCTCAGAACAAGAATCCCAGAGGGAGATCTGAGAAACCTGGTGGCCGAGGCCGAAAGGGATAGAGCCGATCGCAGACTGCGGCGGGTGGCCGCGGAAAAGGATCGCAACAACGGAACAGGAGTCAATCCAACCGTTCGCGCGGGAAAGAGAGCACGCTACCATGCTATGCTTATTCGCGCGACCCCAAGAATTGCCGTGGAGCTGAGGACGGTTGCAACAGAGCGCACAGAGGCTTGACCGATGCAGAAAAGCTCAAGCGCGATAAATATGAGCAAGCGAAGCTTGATGCTGGACAGTCTCTGGGATATGAGCGAACAGTTAATCAAGCCAATGCTGCAGCTGCCAATGTCTCCTCCGCTGCTGGTACTAGCGGTTCTAGGGTCTCTAGTAACAGTTCAGAGGAACGCAAGAAAAATGGAGACAGAAACAAGGGCAGAGACAAAGGCAAATATATGAATTGTCGCTCTTACATGGAAACAGGCAAATGCACGCGTGGAAAAGATTGTTGGTTTGCCAAGACCACGACTGGCCATCCGTGACATTGGCTTCGCACTGGCGGCTCAGCCGTCAGTGCTGGAAGACTGATTGGTATAATTTTGTCAAGGGTGCTTTTTCTCATCTCCCTCGCTCGGTGGACGCGGCGACGCCCGCGTCGGTCAAACCGAAAGCGGGGGGAGAGGAAGGTGTCCACTGACCAAGTCAGCTTGGGTGCCATTGCGTGCTGCGCCCCGTTAGCTCGGGGCCTTCCTGGGCAGAAGCAGGCCGGCCCTCATTTTCCAAAGGCCTCTATATATTCTAGCGGAGGAGTCGACAGGAATCCCTCCGGTGGAAAGTTTCACCACGAATGCAGGGGGCAAGCGGAGAATCTTGTAAATATCCTTGCAAATTTCCTGTATCCTCTTTCTCGGGGCGCTATCAAGATGTACTGGAGCGCCCCCCCTCGTAAAAGTTGCATCAGATCTCAGGCGAAGGGTCGGTGCAAGTTCCGCGTCCGATTTCACCCCTCTACTGAGGAGCCCGCCATCACTTGCAGGAAGGCGCGTCGCCACGACCTGAAAGAGTTGCCTTCGAGTGGCAAAGACAGGTGGAAGTTCCCAGGAGAAGTGCGCAGACAGATGTCTACTCAGTCGAGAGCGTCTGCTGTGGAAGCCCTGATCAGGGCGTCAGACCTCCAAGATGACGTCTGGCACCTTTGGTTGAGGGCTGAGGAGGGGGAAAAGGGCCCACACGGCGCAGCCGCTGCGGGATGCACAGACAAGGATGCTGCGTATCTTGGAGCGCTGAGCTTTATTATTGATACAGTGTGTGGGTACAACCTCATAGCGGCAAGGTGTAGTGAAAGTGCAGGTGCAAAGAGATTAATTCGAAAGCTTCCGCAACCGATCACTCTGAATACTGCCGGGGGAGAGTCAAAAGCCCTCGGTTCAGTTCGCATCGCATGCCCTAAATTTAAGGGTGGTAGTTTTAACGCTTTGGTCATGCCGGAGACCCCGCGCGTGATCTCGGTAGGAGAGCGGTGCATGGATCGCGGCTTTAGTTTCTTCTGGCCAGCAGGCCAAGGACCCTACCTATTGTTGCCCAACGGTCAAAGAGTGGACCTGACCGTTGAGGGCAAGATACCATACTTGACTCTTTCACGCAAAGAGGCGCTGGGTCAGTGGATGTGCGCGGTTGCCGTTGGGGGGGGGTGAACCTCCCGAGCGGTGGTGTTGCGTGGCGCCAGGCGCCAAGGCATTACTGGACAGTGCGGAATCAGCGGGAAGCCCTCCGCCCCATGCTGTCCAGACTCGCGACCATAGACCTGCATGCACATGAGTTGATTGGCAACCACAGCTACGTTGACGGACGGCCGACTGAGTTCGCGCCCGTTTGTCCGTCCTCATTAGACTCTGCGGACACCATCACTTATTTTTATTAGTCGCCTCGCAAGGCTAGCGAAAGCGGTTGGAGTCGGACACCGACCGGCATCGCTGCCTCCAAATGTTTCTCGACTTTGCCCTGCCACGGCCAAGCCGATGGTCAGAGCAACGAGCAGCCCCGCAAAGCCGAGGCCTGCGCAGCCGCATATAAGAGCCCTTTTTGGCACGGGCTCTCAGGATACCCCCCCTACGACATGGATCGGGGGTTGGATTCCAGCGCGTGCGACGCGGCCCCCGGGCCCGAGGAGGGTGAAGTTGGAGACGCTGACGGCGTCGACTTGGTCGACGTCGACGCACCGCCAGAACTAGACCCAGATGATGCGGAGGTTGAGCTGTCGGGTCCCCTTGCCGAGCGGCTCAAAAAGGCCGCAGCCTCCCTGCCGCATCTTCTAACTCATACTCCCAAGAACCCATATTGTTCAGTATGCAATTGGGCCAAAGCTATCAGAAAACAGCAGCGCAAAGCGCGCAACAAAGGGCTGAAGGTTCCCCGCCCGTACGCTAACCCCACTTCGCTTGGGCACCTGACGACGATGGACCATTGGTTTGCGATGGATGAACTCTCGCGGGGGCTCCACGATGAGACCGCGCGCGTGACTTTTCGCGACCGAGCAGCGGATTTCTTCGCCGCTCAGGGCGCGCACGACAAGTCTGCGGTTCATGTTTGCAACTTTATAGTAGACCTCAAAGCCCCGGGAGAGAAGTTAGAGCATTGTTGCACTGATGGTGCACGTGAGCTTGCAAGGGCATGTCACGAGCTCAAGGTCGCACATGATCCTACCATCCCAGGAAATATGAATCAAAACGCTGTCGCCGAGCGCGCGAACGGCGCGGTACAGATGGGGGCCCGAGCGCTGCTTATTCAGGCGGGTCTCCCGCCGCCATATTGGACGTATGCCGTCCGATTCTTTTGTCTTTGCTACAATGCCAGGACCCCTGAAGAGGGGGTGTCCAGTTGGGAACGTCGCTTCGGGCACACGTTTGAGGCTCCGCCCCTTCCCTTCGGGCCCCTCGCACGCTATGCACCCCCGCCAGAGTCATGATTTAGAACAGCCAAGACTGGGGGCACAATGATCCCAGGGATATACCTGGGGTATGTGCACAAAGCGGGGGGCGTGGTTGGTCCGGAAAGTTACGTTGTGCCGTTGAGACAACTGGGCGGACTTAATATGGACTCAGGGCGCACGCCCGAGGGCAAGCGACCCACCATAGAGAAGTCTGATCAAGTATACAGCAACATTTTGGACGGCACTGCGGAAGATCAATCTCCTCAGTTTCCCCTGAGAAAAGCGTACGAGCAGGCAATGACCGAGGTGCGTTCCGTCGCAATCCCTCCCGCAGGAGAGGCCGCGGCCGTCCCAGACGGGTCGCGGCAGGTGACAGGAGTGCGATCGGACAATCTGTTTGGCGCAGATGAGCCCGCCATTATCATGCCACCGCCTCTTCGAGAAGGCGAGGGCGCTCCATTGCGAGGCTCCGAGGCCGACTTCGATGATGGCGACGGTCCGGGGGGTCTATGTGTGGATGGCGAGCCAGTGGTGATTGGTGGCCGGGGCCCTCAGCGAGACTCTCGCCCACGCGAAGATAAAGACAAGAAGTTGGGCCTCGCACACATTGAGTACCGCTTGGATCGACAATCGAACTTCTCAGCGGCCAAGCCGCGCGATAAGGTCCCAGGAAAAGGCCAGCTTCTTGCTCGTGCGACGCAGAACCTTGATGCGATGGGACATTTTGAGGACAGGCGTATTGTCGTCGGTCTAACGAAAGAGGAGTTGACACGCAAGCTCCCGTTGACAGGCCGTCGGAAGACGTGCAACATACGAGCCGTACCCTATTCTGATCCTCACTATGTCCCCGTGACCCGAATATGGGTCACCGACCCAGATCCCAAATACGGTGCACCATGGTTGAAGAAATTGCCTGAATCCACCAGCCCTGGAATTCATCCCGGACGCTGGTTCAACATGAATCAAGCCCGACGCAGGCAGGCCGTCGAGCAATACAAGGCCGAAAAGATTGCTATAGAAGATCCTGGTCCTTGTCTTGGCCCCCTGCGTGACGCGGGCTTGGAGGTGGATGATCCACCGACTCCGCCCGAGCCCGCGGCGGCCCAGCCGCCTGCGGTTCGTCCAATCCCTGGGGAGACCGCTGCCTACCTTGCGAAACACCCTAGGGCAAAAATGGCCGCACCGTGGGTTGCTGAGCGGTTTCGTCGTCTGGCAGCACAGGGCGGCCAAGCCGCAGCTGTAGCTGCCGAATCCTCTGAGGAGGGTGATTCCGGCGAATATCTTTCGGATGACGAGGATGTTTGGTGGGAGCAGACATGACGCGGTGGTGCCATAGCGCGTGGCGGGGCCCCCTCCGGCCCAGCCGGCAGGGGCCCGTTATCCGATGATGAATCTGAGGAGACATAAGAGGCAAGCCTGACCTTGAGTCCGGCGGCCGCCGCGTCGCGGCGAAGCGTGCCTCGGATGCCGCTGCAGAGTAGCTCGGCCCCAGTGCCCAGCCATCGTGAAAAAGAAAGATTTGATTTGGAATATGTTTACAACCCTTTTACTGATCTAATTTCAGTTGTCGACGAGCCCTTCCAACTTCCCAATGATTGGCAACGCGCCAAGATTGATGCCGCTGTGGCTCGATCTGTATCCAGAGATGAGGCCGAGGCTAATCAAGATGCCCAGGCCGCTCTGAGAAAAGAGTGGGACAGATTGCGAAGTATAGGCACATGGAACGAGAAAGGGGTTAGGGAATATTCAGATGTCGTTGCGGAACTCAATGGACAGACCGCTCACTTTGGTCGCTTCTTTGCAATCCTTGTGGAGAAAAATTCAGCATTGCCACTCGGACACAAAGATCGGACATACAAAGGACGAGTAGTTTTCGACGGCTCGAGCGTGAGAGATCAGAATAAGGATGTTGCGTTGTTCCAAGGACTTTCCAGCAGTCCTGCTACAATGCAAGCCAGCAAAGCAGCTGACAATAACGGGCTTTTCGAAGGCCGTAGTATTGAACAAGCTGACGCACGCCAGGCTTACACCCAGTCAAGGGTGGGCGGCACCCCAACGTGGGTATTTCTACCCCGTGATGAATGGCCAAAAGAATGGTCGCACATGCGCAATCCCGTATGCCCGTTATATCTATCGTCACACGGACACCCTGATTCGGGAGGATATTGGGAGCAACGCTGCGAAGGGCACGTTACGGCTAAAGGATTTGTGAAGTGTAGTCCGTGGCGCAGCTGCTATCTTCATAAGGAATTGAAGCTTTTCCTGATATTTTACGTTGACGATTTTAAGCTGTCTGGCCCCGCAGACAAGCTTGCTGAAGGGTGGAAAGTATTACAAGCCCCTTCTGACAACTGCCCGAAAAGGTATATATATATATATATAGACCCTCCGACCGCGGTCGGACGATATTTGGGTTGTGAACACAGACTGTCTACACAGTTTGTTGAATGGCAAGGTGAGCTACCCGCGGTTTTGGACCCGCCGCCTCCTACAGTCAAGAAGAACGCCTCCGTCCCAGACGAGAGTAGCGAGGAGGAAACGGGGGGTGACTCGGCGGCCCAGCCGTCCGAGCCATATCAACCGAGAAAACCCAAACAGGCCAGAGTCATAGAATACGACATGACTGAATTATTCGAGTCCTGTGTCACGTTATATGCACAACTCACGGATACTGACCCAGCTACTTACCCCGCTGCAGGTGCCCCATTTGGTCCCGAACTTATTGAGCTCGAAGACGGCCAAGGCGGCCCTGGAGGTAAAATCTGCTCTCCCGCAAAGGAGGCCATAGCCTCAGCGTTACAAATCAAAGATGACGTGGGGCCCCCAGATCAGGAAATTGATGTTCATGGCCTTGATGCCGCAGCGGCTAGCCCCGACGACCCGGAGCCGCCGACCCAGTCGGGAGTGCTCCAGCCCATAGCGACAAAAGTCTTGGTGCAGATCCTTTATGGTGCAAGAATGGCTCGATGCGACTTGCTCCGTGCCGTGTGCCACGCGGCCAGTTGCATCGCCAAATGGACAGAGCAACAAGACATGGATCTGTTCCGCCTCATCTGTTACATCAAGTGTACCTCTCACTGCCGCATGTCCTCCTGGGTAGGTGATGGAATTGAGGATGTCTTGTTGAAGCAGTACTCTGGCGCGGATCTGCCCAGTGACATTAGAACGCATAGGAGCACAATCGCCAGTTACCAAGCAATTTGGGGCCCATGCACCAGAGCTGGGCAATCGATGGGCTCGCAGGGACAGACCTGCGTTTCCCATAGCACCCTCGAGGCAGATATTGTTGCCGCTGACCTTGCCTTGCGAAAAGAGTTGCTTGCAGCGCTCCCGATTTGGGAAATGCTGCTTGGGAGGGAAACGCGTGTTTGTTCTTAGAGGACAACCAGGCAGTGTGTAAAGTCATCAAAGCTGGAGGGCCCATGAGGCTCACGCATCTACCGAGAACACATCGCATTGACGCTGCAGCTGTGTCCGAGCAATTCTCTCGAGGTATCGTTGAACTTCAGTATGGAAGGACCCAAAACGAAGCTGCAGACATTGGAACGAAGAGGTTCACAGACCCTTTGGCTTGGGTTCAAGTATTTTATCTTGTCAATGTTGTGACTCCCAAATTCTGGGCCGCCAAGCGGTGCCTGGACTATCTAGATTCGACGTTTTCAGACGGACTTCCCCTGAAACCCGGGGGGATGTTGAAGCCCCGCTTAGGTCCGAGTTCGGCTTCGCGGAGAGGAGCTGCAGTACCTAGCAAAAAGATGAACAAGAAAAAGAAGCGCCCCAACAAGGGCAAGCCCGCTGTGCGTACTTTGAAACCAGTAAGCATCCCAGCGGCACCTGGCGGCGCCCAATGCCCAGCTGGCACCGAGGCTGCCCCCGGCAAAACCGTGGTGGCGAACGCTCCCAGGCAAGCTGTGGTGGCGAATGCGCCCTGCCAAGCCGTGGAAGCAGGTGCAACCACTCCTATTACGACCGAAGAAGGTTCCAGGATAAGCTCCGAGAAATCCAGAACGATGGAGGAGATAACCAAGAAAAGCTCCGAAGTCGCGATGAGAGCAATGTTTGATATAACTGATAGTGAATCCGAGTCTGATACATCGAACTTGGTAAATGAGATGCGCGAAAAACGATCGAACGTTGAGCCAGTTGTTGTCGAGCAAGATATGCTCGGATACAACCTTATCCTCCCTCACCTTCCGCTCGCTGCTGTTGCCAACTTCCAGGATAGGAAGGATCAATGGACACGACGCGGACAGAGTCTTAAACGATGGCATTTTGTTCCCAGACTTGTCACGTTTATACCGGCAAACACAGATTGCCCCGTTGACCCGGATAGATTAGATGATAAGCGTCGTACTTATGCCATCAACAAACAACATGGTTTGACTGTAGACCGCACGGATAGTTGGCGCGACGAAGATAATACATATCAGCACCTCTTTGAACAGAATTCGAATGGCGATTCCAGCGATGGCGACTACCACCCGAGTAGATGGACCGGCTGGACGGAATTCTGGATCCGGGAAGACTGTGGCCCGGCCACCCAGTGGACCGGAGACCGACTCTTGTTAGAATATTGTTGTGGCTTTCAGAGCAGGATCGGAAACCCCAAGAATTTTGTTGACAATTCATGTAAGGTAATTCGGTACACGGAGAAGGAAGATATGAGAACCGATGAGGGTCTAAGGTTGGCTCTGAATGACATGAAGACGTTCAAGGGAAAACGCATCACGCTTTGGGGCTCTATGCCCTGTGCAGGAGGTCCCCCCTGGCAATGCGTGAACGAAGCCCATTACTTTAGGGCGGGAAATCATAGAGCGATGCGTAGGCTTCGAGGCATTAGGACAGACATTAGATATCTGTCTTGGAATTTCCGCGAGATTGCCCGTGCTGTGCACAAAGCGGGGGGCGCCGTTTGCATTGAGTGGCCAATTCAGTGTAATTATTGGAGGGATCCACAGGTGAATGAATTCATGAGAGAGTTAGAGTTTGTCAAAACGGCTCTGCATGGATGTGCTTACGGATTCAGGGACAGTAAGGGTAATTTCATTTTTTTTTTAAAAAAAAGAAGGCCCTGGACGAGAGCATCCACGTCTCCCGACGTGACGGAGGGACTTGAGCGCAGATGTGATGGCGCGCACGTGCATGTTGAGGCCAGAGGACGAGAGTGTAAGCTAGCTGAGGATTGCACGGACACCTTTGCCAGACAGGTTCATATTGTTATTGCTCGTGCTGCGGAGCGCGTGTTGTCGTCTCGTCGTCGCCCCTTCCCATCCTCTGATTTCGTGTGTGCCGCTGCCGCTTCGTCTCCAGAGCTTGCGCGGGCTGCCCAGCGGCCGGCTCCCCCTCGGACCGCGCTGCCGCCTTGTTGCGGCTGCGCGGGCCTTGCCTGCCGTGGCCCCCGCGCGCCCGAGAGGTCATTGACCAGGCCCATGTGCCAACCGCTGGGGGGCCCAGCGGCCAAGCCGTCGGGGGAGGACGTGGCTTCGGTTTGCTCGGACGATATCATAGACGAACTTGCTCCCGAGTCACCTGAAAAGAGAGGGCCCCAGGTCGAGCCCGAAGGAAAGGCCCCCCCTAATCCAATCCGAAAGGCTACCCCGCCGGCCCAGCTGAGCGGGGGCGCCGCCCCGCCGGCCAAGCCGTCCGGGGAAGAGGCTAATCTTTATAGTCCGTGCGATGTCGTGATGAATGAGGACATCGAAATGGAGGCTGGCGTAGAGATTCACGCAGAAGAGATCGCAACCCGTAAAAGAGCTGCCGACGATGCCATCAAAGACAGCCAGCCTGCCAAGAGGACAGCTATCTCCTTGCAAGGGGGCGACAATTACCGCAAGGAGAAATCCACCTTCCGCTGTTTTCCTGATATGAAGAGAGAATGGCCCAGGCCCGGTTATGCTGGGACCATCAAGTTTGCACGCAAACGGGGATGGAGTTGGCGCTTCGCGATGTGGAGACACAACGTATTATACAAACGGGGCGACCAAGTCGTTACCGCACTAGAGGCTGACTTAGCCGACACATCCCAGACGATCTTTGAGCGTCTGTGTTCCCAAGTCTCACAAGGCCCGTGGACCGTCCATTGGACTACGTTCGACAGAATGGCAACGTGCCGTTTCGATTGTGCCCCCCCAAAACTTGACCAGATCCCAGTGGGTGCATTCTTTCAGTCGTACCCAGATGAAATGACGAGGTTGGTCTGCAGGTTGTACACAAATGCACCAGGGGAGGCTCGACATCCCGCCCGAACTCTTGACAAGGGAGAGGTCGTGGGTCCCACCGTTGGCCCAGCCATGCGGCGGAAGACGATTTACGGAGACTTTGTGAGCGTTCCAGTAAGGGACAACAAGACGAAGGCGCCTCCGATTTGTGGCTGAAAATCTGGGGCCCTTCACCACGAACGCCTCCCCGTGGCGAAGCCATTGGGGGCGGTTGGGGCACGATGTATGCCCTGCCTGTCGTCAAAGGTCTGTCTTGTACGCCAGTGCGCGTTGTTGAGGAGGCTCTCGCCACAACAGCCAGAGCAAATTACTTTGAGGTCTCCCCTCAACAGGCGGTACATTGGCGAAAGGAACAACCTTGGTGGACACGCCCATGCGACTTCGATGCATGGCTCGCGAAGGATGGCCTTGATGGCGAGGTTGACTTGAACGAAGGGCCGCCGCCGCCGAAAAGGCCACGCGTGGCAGCGGAGGCGTCGACCGACCCAGTCGGTTCGGCAAGCCACCAGGCAAACGTAGCCATCGCCCAGCCTTCGTTGGACAATCCTGGTGCTGGTCGGCAGGCTGCCGGCGGATCATCCGCTGGGTCAGGAATCCGGCTGCTCCGCCCGGCCAAGCCGGTGGCGGGGCGGGCGGGGGCTTAATTTCCTCCCGGCCCAGCCGGTGGTGGAGGCGCTCCGCCGGGCCCAGGTGGTTCTCCCTCGGGGGGCGCCCCACCTCCCGGCCACCCCCCTGGTGGAGGCGGCGGAGGTGGACCTCCAGATGCGGGGCCAACGACGGCAAGTGGCGAACGGGACGACCCGCCCTATTTTGGGCGAGATCCTTGGAATGTCCTTGATTATCATTGGCTGCAGGGAGAACTGGCGCCGAATCCCAGGCCGCTGACGAATGACTGGCAATCCAAGGTGAACGAGATTCTTCAGTTTTACGTTGATATTACAGACCCACAGTTGACAAACTGGGCACTAAAGTTGACGTTCCTTCAGAAGTGCCAGGCCATCACACAGATTGCCCGAGTGAGCGGACATTCATGGATTCCATTTGTTGGCGAGGACGTCGCGGCCATGATGGCCGCAGGCAAGCCCGTGACGGACTTTTTCCATCCTCTGTGCTTGATGGATAATGGGGCATACAAGTTTTGGTCCTATTCCGTCCACATTGTCTCTGATTCCACAATCTCGTTTCGGGATGCGTCCAAGAATAACAAGCCCAGCCTTCTTCCTGAAAACCACTTGCGAGAGCAAGTGCGCGGCATTTCGCAGAAGATCATGAGTGGATGCATGGCCCCAGGGCCTCAGGAAGAGGCTAAGAGACCCAATTGGGAAGAGCATAGTTAGTACAAGAAAGGAACCCACGCGCCGATGCGTTTCATCTTCTGGAACTTCAATGACATTGTTGACGGAACCGGTGAACTGAACGGAGTCGGCGCTGGGCCACAGCGGCAAGAAAATCCAACAGCGTTCGCTGGAAGCTTCAGAATATTTATTGGTAGAGGCGGCGGTCCAGCTGGTGGATGACGCGATCGCCCGCGCGAAAGACGGAGCGATAGAGATAATGTACTTTGGTGGAGACCACAAATGCTGGCGGTCGAACGGATCCCGTGTAAGCCAGATGTGGGGTGATGTCGCCACTCTCGTCAGGGCTAGAGTGGACCGTCGGATTGAAAGCTACAAAGCTATGGGGTTTTTCCAGCGAAAAATGATTCTTGACGGTGTGAGCCTTCACCGCGAATTGCGGCACCGCCCAGGGGATTTCCACCACTTCGCTTCCGAGCACGGTGATTATAAGATGGATAAGGGCGGACAAATGATTAATGTGAACGCGGGCCAATTGTGCGCCGAGCACATGTTTGAGGCCGTTAAACTTGCCGCATTGTTCTTTTGCCAACCCTCTGGCAGCGCAGCCGCTCAGGGGGGTAGCATAACAAAGACGAGAAGAGCTGATGGGTATACATCGCAAGAGGCTACCGTTAGTGAGCTAGTCATGCACTGGCAAGACTGGAGCCCCACAGAGGGCAGTGCGCCCAAATCCGTGCTCAATACTCGTCCGTTCGAGACAGCTTTGGGTCCCAATGCGTTCCCAACCGTCCAAGACGGGTCTGGGGGCGGGGCGATCCATTCTTATTACTCTGATGCATTTATTGACTTCTTGAAGCGAGGGAATGCATATGCGGACTTTTTCCCGTGGCAAGCTGATCACTACTTCTTGCCGCGTGGTCCGCATTTCTGTCCAGGAATGCCCCCGGGGGGGAAGCGCCTTCGATTAGCAACTGAAGGTGTGCAACATGATGAACACATGCGCACGGCAGTTGATGAATTGAAGAAGGCAGCACCTGCCACGGCACCGAGCGGCCTAGCGGCCCAGCCGTTGCTAGTGACGCTGCTACACCGAGCGGCCCAGCCGCCTCGGGTAACGTTGCTGCTACGCGGGCGGCCCAGCCGCCCTGCGGACCCGTTCTGGCCCCTGCAAAGGGCGTACAAGATGTTAAGACACCTGGTGAGGCAGCGGAGGGCAACCTTCGCATCAAATGCCCTGTTGGAAAGGCAACCACGCTCATCCAAAAGCTTAAGTTCCCAAGCCGTTTGAGAATAGGCGGTGATCCTAATCGCAATGCAGATTGGGAACAGGATTGGCCTTGCCATCTGACATACCAGACAACGAAGAAGTTGCCCTACAGAAGTGCGCCTGGTCAAGATCCAGTCCTTCACGATTTCCTCCGACCATTCACTGTGGCGAGTGGTGAGCTCCACAGAGGCATGATGCTGACGAATGAGTATCCGGGGGAGGAAGGCCGCGTTGCACGGTTTGCGCACGGGGAAGACCCGGCCAACAGCAAGCTGTTCAAGATGATTCAGAAACCCGCGAATGGAGAGGCGTGGTTGGCTTTTCAAATGCTGCAGAAGTCCACAAAGACCCCAGTTTTGGAAACAAGTTATGTCGTTCCTAATTGGGCACGTTTCTTTGTGATCAAGGCCGACCGGTCGCGAGCGGACCCGGCGGCTACTGTTGCTGATCGTCTGTATTGGGCGAAGTTGTCTACGAAGGTCCACAGAGCGGGCCTCAGTCATTGCGTTCAGCTTACTTTGCCTTTCTACGTAACCGACGAAAAGCTTGCGGAGGTCCAAGACCAATCCGCAAGCTGGACTAGACAGTCCCATGGTGCGTCTGTGACCGCCCTTCATTCGATTTTGGAGGGCCACCAGCTGCTTCCATCTGATCCCCGATACGGAGGCAGTGTCAAGTCGAACAAGATAGGTGTGTACTCTTTTCCATGCACCTACCATCCCCAAACTCACGCGACATATTCTGTCGCAGAGGAGACCTTCGGAGACGGCATCTGGATTATTGCGGAGATTGTTTTCTTTTCGAAACAGCCCGCCGTCATCGAGGGAAAACCAGATCAGTTCGTTAGCGACCCAACGGGGGATTCGTTGCATGAGCTTCGACTCTACCATTGGACCCCGGCAGCGCTTCATGTCACGCCGGCTTATGCCTTCTTGCAACATGTCGCCAGACAGAATGGTTGGCGCTTGGAGCAAGACTTCGGGGTCGAACGGCATCGCGACAAAGAAAGGACGGATGCCACGGACCGAGTCCGGGAGGCACAGAAACAGTGGTCCCAAATTCGGAGCCCATTGGTTGGCAGACGGATCGAAGCCCTTATTTCGAGAACAATAGCTTCGATGACATGTGGCCATGGCTCCAGAAGAAAGGAGCCAGGCTCACTAAAATCAACCCGCTGCACAAAGGCGAGGCTTCGGATGAATCCAAGAAGCCCGTCCAGGATAATAAGAACAAAGAAGAGGAGGACAAAGCCAAGTCGTCGATGGGCGCACAGCAGCAGGCGCCGGCGGCAAAGCCGTCCGGCGCACCCTTTCGCTTGGCACCGAGGACTTCCCACGTTTGGGGCAGCCTGCATCTCGCGCTGGGAGGGCGCGCAAGCCTCCGCCCGGCAAAGCCGCGGCGGAGGCGTGGCCTCCACTTCGCAAAGCCGACGCACTTGCGAAGATGCCTATGCCTCCTCCCCCTCCGAGAGAGGCGGCGTCACCTGTCGAGCCGGCCAGCGAGGTGCCGCATAAACCTCCGCCACCCAAACCTGCCTTATATGCGATGACGCCGCCACCAGCCGAGAAGCCGAACGTCGCGCCGATGAGGGGCTCATCTTTACCAGAGCAGGGGGAACTTGCACCGAGCAAGCCTCCGCCCCCGCCTCGCCAGAGTCCCGAGGCGAATGCGCCGAAGCCTCCGCCAGCTAAGGTGGCGAGTCGTGACACTGGAGCCGACGATCTTTCTGCATCCAAAGTTGCACAGCCACCGGCCCAGCCGGCAGGTGCGGAAAAAGTGGAGGGTCCGCCTAAATTTTGGACACCGAGTCTTCGCGATCCCCCCGCCCCCGTGACCAAGCTTGCCAGGTGGAACGTTGATCGTCGTTGCCAGCTGACCAAAGTCGTCAGAAAGCTGAGCCCCCGCCTAAGGCAGCACCTCAATGGTTGAGAGACCAGGGATCTTCCCAGCCTGCCCAAGGCAGTGCTGGGATGGACCAGACTGAGCAGGCGGAGAGCCCTGCCGCAAAGGCAATGGCAGTCGAGACAGAAGCCAAGACCGCCGAGGATGTGAGCAATGAACGCCACGGAGGCGGTGAGGGGCCGGAGTTTTCTAAGGCACCTATTCCGATGCAGACGGACGGAGATTCCTCATCAGAGGAGTCATCTGAGCCAGTGGGGTCCGACGATGCAACCGTCGTTATCAGAACTCTCAGAGAAATCTCCAAGACGCACTTCACAGGCAAGAGAGCCCGTGGAGCACTGAGAAAAGAGAAAGATTTCTTTTACCAGTGGCGTCAAACTGTTGCCGACCGGCCACAAGGGGCCGAATATCCAGAGGATTTGCTGGAGGAAATTGAAGCGTATGTCGGCGCGGCAAAGGGCACCTACGTGAAGGCCTAAGTAAGAGGGAAACATGAACCAGGAAAATATTCGGAGTCATGGACGAAGTTTGCAACTGCCGTTGTTGAGCAGATCCATAAGGTGGCACCAGGTGTTGTTCCTACTCCTATGATCGCCGGAAAGAGCAAGCGGTCACGGCCTCGCGCCGAAGGCAAATCTGTTGCAAGTGGAAGCAGACTTCCTCCTCCACCTGCTCCTCCGTCCGGCTCAGCCGCGACGGCGAGCATACCTCCGCCTCCGCCTGGCCCAGCCAGAGCGGAGGAAGAACAGGTGAAGGAAGACAAGATGATGGTAGACTCGGGCGCTGGCGCTGCATCGCGCGCTGCACCTCGAGAGCCTGCCGAATCTTCCCCCACTAAGCTAGAGTCTCCCGAAGAGGAGGATGCGCCCGCTGCTAAGGCACCGCCGCCAGATGCCGCTCCAAGCGGACATCGGGCGGCAGAGCCCCCCTCCGCGGGTCGAGCCCCGCATGTCCAAGGCACTCCGGGGTCCCTTGAGGCTGGCGCTGATCTTACCCAAGTCAATGACTTCCCGTATCAAGCGGATCCTGAGCTCATTACCGCTGAGGAGGAGCACTACCGATCTGGCCCAGCCTCTGTCGACCTCTTCTGCAGAGAACGGTTGCCACCTGCTCCTGATAAGCGGCAGCGTCAGCCGACGGATGACCCGCCCCGAGAAGACGACCAGGATATCAATGTTGGGCATGCGAACTACTTTAAGGGCAGAGAGCTTTATATTTCGCAGACTGACCGCCTCCGAGCTATTCAGCGCACACCCGCTGATATGAGGCAGAAGGTTCGAGAGGCCCATATGACTGGTCCTGTTCCCCCGCGGGTTGAGGCCATTCGCAATCAGAGGAATAATACGTTCAGATATATAGCAGAATCCGTTGAAGATCCAACATTTGCGCTATTGAGCGAACTTGACAAAGAAGAGGGTACATTTGATCAGGCGCGAGAATTTCTCCGTGCTGAGTTCTACTCCAATGATATTCCCGACGGATTTACCCCTCAGTCTTTTAAATGCTTGAAGCCGTTGGTTGTCGGGGCCGATGATCCCAATAATCCGGCTGCCCTAGGCAGTGCGGATTTTGGGAGATCCCAAGGTTACCGAGTAAACGAGTTCGCTCGGCACGTCGGTGATTGCGCAGCGTATCTCGCGAGGCATTGTTCTGATTACGCGGGGTCCTCGGGAGGCTGGGTCTACTTTGGAGACCTGGTTGAGAAGATCGCCGAGGACGGATATGACTATCAGACATATGCCCTTGCTGCGCACGGCCTAGCCGCGTTGCAGCCGGGAGCCGTGGAGGTCCTCGGGGTGTTCCCTAACGACAGTGCCAGCATTAGTGAGACGATCGTTCATAACATGTGGCATGACTACACAGCATGGCCCTCTCAAATGGTGGAGAGGAGTGCCACCCCTATTCCTATTTTCTATCGAGCGTGCCAGGGACACTCCACTTTCGTTGCTTCAATTGAGAGAATGTATGTGCCTTATGACCCTGGCCAAGCCAGGAGTCATGGGCCCCTCCTCCATATTGCCGACATGCAGACACTACTGGGGTCCACGGTCGGAGAAGTTCAGTTCCCAAAAAGAGACTCGGGGCTTTGCCTCGAGGCAGACTACGAATTGCTGAGGCTTCTCCCGACCAGGGTCCAAACATGCGAGCAGAAGATCATCTTCCTTCGTGGCTAAGCCAGCGGAGGTATGGCGACCCTGTCCCTGCGAGGAAGTTCGTGGCCATGGGCAATATCGCGCGGCAAGGAGAGCCGCCGTCAGTCGGAGCATGGCCCGCAGAGGGCACAGTCCGTCTGTGGGATCAGCTTCCGACTCACAGAGAGTCCTGGCCGTTAATCCTTGTTTTCAACGGCCGGGTGCTCGCCCGTTTTTCGTGCAGAATTTGCCAGGATGGGACTCGTGTGTCCCGTGAGGTGCCGAGGTTCACCGATATTGATAAAGCCGTCACCCTGGTCAAAGTCAGCGACTGGCAGGATCCTAGAGAGAAGCAAATGTCTTGGTCCATCGTCTTCAACCATGAGTGGGCATCATACGAAGTAGATTATGATGACAACCCAATGCTCGGTTGGATTCACACTGACGAGACTTTGTCTTTGATCCAAGGCCATGTGCCTCAGTTGCCTCCCGCAGCACAAGCATTTGTTCAGTCTGTCCCATGGGAGGACGATGGTCGGTTCCTGTGCGCTAACTTGTGCTGGGTGCGAACTGGCGTTGGACATTGCCCCTCCTGCAGCAATCCGATCAGGTACGAATACAAGATTGCGCACGACTACTTGCTTCGGACATACCGACGTAACGTCAGTCCAGATTTACTTGAGAGAAATGGCATTTCGTTGCACGTTGTCAACCCCCATGAGCCCCCTCGCGTGCGCGACGCTTGGGTTGGCGCGCGAGTAGAAAGACAACGGAGAGCTTCGGCAGATGTAATATACAACATCAACAACAATCTGCAGCAGGAGCGCAAGTGGGCAACGAATGATAGCTATATACGCTTGGCTGCTTCGGGTCAAACCTGTGGAAACAGCCGCACAGGTAGTGTTCCTGCCTGGATTCCTGACCGCGCCGCGGCCCAGCCGCCGGCGCGTCGCGGCCCCTTCTTTCAGTACCTTGCGCCTCTGAAGAAGCGATTCATCAAATGGCTCGTGCTCTTGGCTGAGAGACAAGCGACCAAAGCT
Source organism: Prorocentrum cordatum (assembly GCA_963575745.1). Lineage (NCBI taxonomy): Eukaryota > Dinophyceae > Prorocentrales > Prorocentraceae > Prorocentrum > Prorocentrum cordatum. Next base: position 18,514 of record CAUYUJ010021368.1, read on the forward strand.
CCAACGATCGCAGACTGGTGGCCCTTGTTTTGGGCAACGGACATTGACCAGTTCGCGCGCCCAATGTCTTGTCCTGCTCTGGCTGCCTTTGAGTGGCCAGAGGAACCTGACACACGCTATGAACCACTAGAAGGTTGGATCAGATGGGAGCGCAGAATGAATAATACGAGCATCTTTGTACCAACGCTTCGGACATTGCTCAACGCAAGAGCGGGGGCAGCACCTTGGCTGCCCGCTGAACAGGACAACGCCATGGACGCCACAGGGCCTAGCCCTCGTGGCCGTCCACCGGTTGCTTTGGCAAATTGTTTTGTGGCACGACCTCGTCGTGTTTCCCAGTCCGTTAGCAGGCGTGTCAACTTATGTTCCGATCACCGTCTTGTTACAGTGTGTAGGCATACCGAACCTGCCGCCGGTCCAACCGAGACGGCAGGTGAGGAGAATCTACAGGTGACACTTGATTTCACTGCAGTCTGCGGGTCCAGGACCGAGCAGATAATTGATGGGACGATCGACCTTGATCAACCCAATGGGTACACATATTCACAATGCGACGACAAATCGTTGAACATCACATTGACCCAGGGCGGATCCAAAGAAGTGGCCGCCCAGTATGTCATGGAATACAACGGCTTCCGCCCGGAGACAAGAGACCCTGATAGGTTACGGCTGTCGGGTGAGGTAACGCATGAAATCCCGGATGGTGTGCGGGACATCATTAATTGGAACTGGATGGTTCCTGTATCAGAACTGCAATTGGGTCTTCGCATTATTCGTGTGATTGCGATCATTCGCGAGATCATTAGTTGCTTCATTGCCGAGGGACATTACATTGCATACCCTGGGAGTAACTTTCTTGCCCAGGGTGCCGGCGTGGATTGCGATCGTGACAAGCGCCAAAAAGATGCATGCGCCCTTGACTGCCGCATTCGTGCCGCGATTGAAACGGATGACCTCGTTGAGGAATGGGCCCGCGACTTGGGTAAACAGGTCCGCACAGACATCCGCCGTCAGGGCACGAAGTTGCAAGGGGCTCTGTATTGGCTTCAAGATAAGCATGAAGACGAAGATACTGAGCTTCAAGATAAAGATGAAGGCCCATTCCGTACTGCCTGTGGCAAGTTTGGCATTCCTATTGCTACTGCTGCAAGGGACATTATTAGATTTACTAGAGATCGAGTGAAGAGTGTTAGCGAGAGCGGAGGCGCTGCTGGGCCCCCCGACGGCCAAGCCGATACGGAGGGGCCGATACGGCCAGATGACTTGGCGAAAGCGAGGCCCAGACCGCCACCTCCACCACGCAGGCCCGACGTCCAAGACGATCGGGCTCACGACGAAGTCACGGAATCTCCGTGCTCTGCCAGCGGTCAAACCGCTATGGCAGGTGATGAGCACTCACGGTATTCGTCAGCAGACACACGGGATTGGTCGAGGCCCGCGCGCGCGCGGCGGAGCCATGGATGTCGGCCGCGGCGCTGCCGGCTACGACCCCTCGATCCACGACCCGCACTTCGCAAATGAAGTACAGGATGGACACTACGTTCACCGTGATCAGATATCCTGGATGAGCAATAGTGACAAGTGGTCACGAACGTGGCATGTGGTGTACACGAGGGACTGCAACTATTACTTTCCGGCGAAGGGAAAGGAATCCAATAACAAAGGCAAGCGGAACAGGCCAGCGCCTTACGCTGGCCGTGGCAAGGGATTCAGATCCCGCTCGCCCCATTGGCCTGCGGGCCAGCAGGGGGGCTCGTCATCTTCACATCCGAGACCTCCGACTCCGCCATCGCGGGACAATCCTTGGCAAGATCTGGGTTAGGCAGAACCCGCGCGACCCAGTCGCTGCGGACGCATCCGATCGACAAAGTCGAATCGGCAGAGAGAATGTATATATCTATTGGTGGGAATCGTCGGGCTTCTTCGGCCCTCAGCTCCCTGGCAGCCACCGTTGAGCGGTAAAACTTTTTGCCGTTCGCTCCGGTGGCTGTATAATAAGTACAGGCCAGGGAGGCTGTGGCTGGATGGGCCCTGCGAAGCCCGCCGCGGGGGGGGTGCATATGCTCCTCTCCGCCTCTTCTTACACTTGCTTCTCTCACTGCCTGCCTTGCCGCCCCTTGACTCTGCGGCTTTGGACCGTAGCTATTTGTGCTTCAAGGAGAAAAAGGAGTGCGCCAGCCCTCGGCCGCCGCGCGTCGTCGGTCGTCGGCCGGCCGGCCTCCTCCCTTACTACTCCTGAGTACAATTGCTTAACGGTTACTTGCTGTTGCATGGATGTCTCTTCCCGTATCCTCTACTACTGAGCAGAGTGAGCACGATACCTTAATTCCTTTGTCATCTTACCGCGATTCTCAGAGGAAAGACTCAACATCCAAGGAAATCGTGGAGAAACATGCGAATTAGTGAAAACATCCTCGAAATTCCTGCGCGCGGGACGCGGCGCGCGCGAGACATCCTCGGAATTCTTGCGCGCGGGGCACTTTTCGGAGTCGCGGTCGGGGCTCCAGATTATGTTGTTTTCAAAGATTATGCTAAAAGTGCCCCGCGCCCATCTTTTTCAAAAGGAAAACGGTGGTCCGCGGACCCCGTTATGCATCGAGCATCCGAGATGGGGGAGGGGCGTCTTTCCTCGAGCGGGCACGCGCGAAAAACATGTTTTTTTCAAGCCGAATGTGATGTTATTTTGTTTTTTGTCGAAAAGAATTCCGCCGGCCCCCTTCAAGTCAAAATCGTGGGTAAACCATCTAAAAGAGAACCCTGGGCCCACGCCCTTTCCGGGAAAAACCCAGCAACGCGATCAATCACACGTCCTCGACGCGCGATATCCTGTTCGAGTTGCCGGCATGGCGGACAGCATGGACTTGATTCTTGGATTGGCCATGGATTTAACAATTTGCAACGGGGACGGCAAATCATGGGACTTTCACTGCGAGTCCATGCGTACGAAGCCAAGAAGTCCGTCAAGAGCAAGTCTGCGCTGTTGCTAGTGGTGAGTCCGATGTGCGCTGCTTTTGGCCGATTGCAAGCTTTTAGCGCCAAAAGGCTGGGCCCTGAGAAAGTAAAGGACATGATTGACTACGGCATCAAGCATGCACCTTTTGCTTTGGCCACTGGACCTCCCTGAACTACAACGCAACAGTGGGCTTTAATTCTTGCCCGAGCATCCAGCAGGGACCTCGAGTCGGAACCCCAGCGCCATGCAGCGCATGACGGAGTGAAGACGTACGAGGGCGACATATGCGGTTATGACTCACAACAAGTCGTGACAAGGGGGGGAATGCCATTTGAAATAGATTACCAGGGCCATGACCAACAGCCGCTGCATGGGTGAAGCATTGGGTTCAAAGTGCCGAGGTCATCATCGTCATATCCAGTTAACCGGGGAAGTAGGACGAGACAGTCAGAAGTCTATTTGGACGCACTTTGTAGAGCCATGCTCACTGGTTCTGTTAACCAGATGAGGTTCGACGGCCGCATGGGCAGCTCTTTCAAATCGTGGGACCAGGTTGAAACACAGAAGCTTGGCGAGGAGGACCTGACCATCAACGAGGTAACCGTGGAGTTTATCAACAGCGACGACGAGCAGGTCATTACGTGGAGCCGGGAGGATAACGGCACCACCAGGCTCATGCTACTTGCCGCACAAGGGATAACGGGGCGAGAAAGGAGGAGATAATTCAAAGGCGGAGCGAGGACAACCATCACTACGTTCACCTACAGCGTCGCGCACGACGTTGAACCACACCAGCGGGAGTGCAGTAGTTGGCAACACCAGGGGTGGTTGAAGATACCTAGAACTTGTAGGGCGTGCGGCGATTTGGGAACAGCGCGGCCCGTTAATAGGCCTGGCATCTGCGTACATCGCAAAACTGAGGTTGGTACAGCGTGCGTCGGGGATGGCGTATTTGGATTTGAACTGCAGTCTCTACTCACGTAACAGGCCCGTGCTGGGGAGATGGGGCAGTTCAGGAAGCGCGAGGAAGACGGAATGGTGAAGAAGGAGGCGTGCTGGGACGTTACTGGCAATGGGCCCATAGGCAGCAGGTGGATCGACATCAACAAGGGCGACGAGAACAACATAGATTCCCGATCCAGGCTCGTGGCACAGCAGCTTAAAATACAACTCAGAGGAGAAGGACCTCTTCGCGGCGACGCCCCCGTTAGAGGCACAAAAGCTTGCCTTCGTCGTCGTCAAACGCGCGTACTTCTACGCCAAGACCGAGAAGGATGTCTCCATCAGGTTGCCCGAGGAGGACGCCGCGCCAGGCATGTGGGAGGCTTCGCAAGTCCATGTGCGGCACGTGCGATACAGCAAGCCATTCGGGATATTGTTGCATGGCTTGTGTGCGAGGTATCTGTTTCAAACGCGGCATTGCATCACCATGCGTTCTCGCAAACGCAAGACTAGAATATTATGGAAACGATACATGGAGATGACTCTACGTTTTTGGGCATCTGTGAGGACCGGAATTGGTTGGAGGAGGAAGCCGAGGCAAAGTTCGAAGTGACAGAGTGAGGACGACGTGGGCCATGACCTGATGATTTAGAGTTTGTTTCTATGTCCAACAGAATTGCGGAATGGACCCATAACGGATTATGGCATGAGACGGATCAACGACACGCTGAGAGATTTGTCACGGATTTGGCTTTTGATCGGCACAAAGTTAGGTGCCAAATTTCTGGTGGGAACCTCACGTACGAGGAGGAGGACGAGGAGCCATTACCGAATCGTGAAGTGGCACGTGCCATTACTGGTGGCACGTGCCAAGTACCTTGCACAGGATCGTTCGGACAGTCAGATCTCTGTTAAAGAGCTGCCAAGATCTATGTCAGCGCCATCTCGTGGTTCATGGGAAGGTCTGCTCAAACGGGGAATGTACCTTGCAAGCCATTAGCTTTCTTGATGCCACTATCCCTATTTGGATAACCCCAAGGGGTTTACAGTATGGACAGACGCGGATTCAGCCCGGTGCAAGAGGACGCGTATGTACATCGACGAGAGGTGGACTTCTTGTGTGGGGATCTCACATGATCATGTCTTGGAGTTCAACTAAGAGTGTTGTTGCATTATCTTCCGGCGAAGCTGAGTATTATGGCATAGCCAATGGGGCCTCAGTGGCATTGTGATTAAAGTAGTCGGTATCGAAGGACTTCAACGTTGAGTGCAGCATTGTATTAGTAAAGAGCGACGCCAGCGCAGCGATCTCCATTGCGAGCAGAAGAAGCCTTGGGACAAATAGGGCAATTTGAGGTTTCTCAGTAGTTTTGGGGTTACAGGACAACGTGCGGAGATACTATATCAAAGGACGTGGACATGTTGCAGAGGCATTAACGAAGTACGTGCGTCACGATGGGATGTTGATGCGTATGAGGAGTACGACCCAATGTTACCGAAGGGCGGCATGAGCTAGCACCTGCTACATAAAGCCAGTGAAGCGATCCGCGTTTTGCCGACATCGGTTTTGATTCGAGCTCAAGGTCAGTTGAGGTCCTGGTGATCATGCTTACCCCCACTACAGAAGATGTTCGGGATTCGAATTATTTCTATCTTCGACCCAGCTCTTTCTGCGAAGGCCTCACGGCCCGTGCCACCGACCCTGAACCTTGGGGCAGTCTGGGCTTGTTTTGGCTTGGGACACTCTTGGGCTTATTCTGGCACTGCTTCCAGCCCCGGAACCCCCAGGGGAGGATTAGTATCTGACTCCCTCCCCGCCCCACCCCCGTCGCCCCCCCCCCCCCGACGGGGGAGGGATCAAAGGGAAGGGGCTTCCCTTCGATTCGATAACGACATTACTAGGTTGTTCTTTCGCTGACAGGCTTAACGAATCTCCGGGTCGATTCGAACGGATGACCCCCTCACGCACGCCGACAAGTTCGGCGATTTTTTGGGGGGGGGCGGCATCTACTTCGGATTTGTAGACTCGCAACAGGTTAACGCGCGCCTCCTTGTATATTTCACTTCGTTTGATCCTCTTGTCATTGCGCTCGCGAGCCTCATTCTCGATCCTTTGCTGTTTCAAGTTTCCCCGGTCGGGCAACGGGCAACGGGAGGATGTAAGAATGCTTCCCTCCAGATTCCGGGGGGAATTCAGCGTAGCAGCAGGGACAGGTTGGGTTACCATTTGTCCCCTTTCCGGTTCTGCCAGGCGCGCGCCGACCGACGTTATGCTCAAGATTGATAGTTCGCGTTTCGATTAAAATATCCCTGCTGTGTAAAGTCCTCCAATGGACTTTACAAGGGAGGGGAGGAACAGGAAAATGAGGAGGAGGAGAAGGAGGAGCAAGAGGAGGAGAGGGAGGAGCTTCGCACCACGTGACGAGATCCTTTTGCGCGAGATCATCCCGACCCGGTCCTAGTCCAGACGTAGCGTCTGCTTTCAGCCGTTTTTATCCCCTCCCCCACGCTCCTCCTCCTCCTCCTCCTCCTCCTCCTCCTCCTCCTCCTCCTCCTCCTCCTCCTCCTCCTCCTCCTCCTCCTCCTCTCCTC
>CAUYUJ010021368.1:27500-90000 GCA_963575745.1 Prorocentrum cordatum
CGCAGATCCAAGAAATCCGCGCGGAGCGCCAAAAGTTTATGTTTATGCCGTTTTTTCTTCCTCTAGGCACAGGGGCAGGTCGCGAATCGGGCCGACGAGACGCCGCAGGGCACGAACGGCGGGGCGGGCGGCGACGACGGCCAATAGGGCAGCTGTGGGCAGACGCCCCAGGGCAACTGTTGGCAGACCCCAGGGCTCGCACGGGTGACAGAGCGCAGCTGCAATGCGTGCGGAGAGCCCGAGGTCGGTACAGACAGGGTGCGTCTAGCAAAGTTCCAGGTGCCGAACCCCTCCGATAGGCTTCAATACATGTCAGCTGCGGCGATCTCCCTCTCTCTCTCTCTCTTTTTGCTTACCTCTTCACTACATCCCCCTTGGCCTTCTGCCTTCCCCGCCTGGCGTGACAGCTTGAGATGGTGCACTGTGTCGGCGTGAGGGCGCGGGGATCTGCTGTCCAACGCCATGCGCAGTTTGCTCCTGCGGCGGACTGTTCACCTAGGCCGGGACCACGGAATGGCACTGAGAGGAGACACGCGGTGCATAGATCATCGAACAACAAATTGGATTTTGCCCTGGCATAATATCCGTGTTCGAAGTCCCGCTTAATGTGGCTCAATCCCGCTTGATCCGGCTTACGGTCGATTGGCACCAGATAGTGTTACGGTCGATTGGTATTGGTGCCCCAGGAACGCACGCCAGCGCCTACGCCAGCGCCGACGCCAGCGCCAGCATCACACTTTTTTGGCACCGAAATTCGTGACATTTTCGTTGCGTCCTGACTTGCAGATGCGGATGCTGGCTCCGAAATCCATGACATGCTCGATGCGTCTTGAAGCTCCTGCGGATCTGGCGCAGAGTCTAAATGTCACGGAGTTGGTGCGTCACGGAATTCTGCCCCACCTATCGTGTGACGCTACGCCTGCGTCAGCGCCGACACCAGTACCGACGCCAGCATCGACGCCAGCGCCTCCACCAGCACCGACGCCAGCACCAACGATGGCGCCGACGTCAGCACCGACACCAGCACCGACGCCAGTAATTGGGCCTGCGCCTACGCCGGCACCAACGCCAGCGCCTACACCAGCGCCGACGCCAGCATCGACGCCAGCAGCAAGGGTGCACCAGTGAGCTGCCCAGCTCACCGGTGTTCCCTCCTGCCTGGTCGCTAGTACCAGTCCCAACACCAACCCCGACTCCCCCACTCCGACGTCCAACACCGACGCCGGCACCGACGCCAGCACCAACTCTCCGCCAGCAAACATGCTAGTGCCGATGCCAGCATCGACACCAGCACCGACGCCAGCATTGCAAGCGCATACACCAGCGACAACGCCAGCACCGACGCCAGCACGAGCACCAGCGCTCACCCCAGCGCCGACGCCAGCCCCGACACCAGCGCACCGGTGAGCTGTGCGGCTCACCAGTATCCCAGGAGCGCACGCTGGAGCTTACGCCAGCGCCGACGCCAGCACCGATACCAGCATCAACAGTTGCGCCGACGCCGGCACCAACGCAAGCGCCTACACCAGCGACAACGCCAGCACCGGTCCGTGAGTGGCACGTTTGGTCCGCCCCACCGCCTGGCGTCCGATGGTAGTGGTGCGGTGCTCCGTCCACTGCCCCTCGCCTACCACGTTTGCTTTCCCTTTTCCTCCTGTGTCGATCGGTCGCGCGTGATTTCATTGATATAGTGCAGACGGGCTCTTTGCCCAGCTCGGGGCGCCCGCCCACTCAGAAGCCTCTGCCCCTCCGCTCCGCGGGGGTGGACGCCGCTAGTGGCTTCGGTGCGCCACGATCGTCCTACCAATCCCCTTCTTCAGTGCTCCTTGGTCTAGATTGGGACTGATAGTATTGTCCGAGTGTGGATGGCCGGCCAGTGGAGCCCTTGGCTGTGACCTGGCGTCCATTAGATCTCGTTTCTCCGGCGCCCTGTCTCTCCGTCTCTTCTTGCTACCCGTAGATCGGCATTGCACTGTTTCGCTGGCTGCGCTGAGTGGGGTCGCGCACGTCTCTCGGCTTCTCCTCCCTCCTTCTGCGCCACCTTCTGTGGCCAGTGCTTTATTTGCCTGGCAGGGGCCAGAGTTTAAAGCAGTCGGCGTGTGGGACAGCCGAAATGTTGGCGGCTGGGCTACCCTCTCTCCCTCCTCGGCCTCCTCCTCCTCCTTCTCCTCCTCTTTGCGCGTGCGTGTAGATTACTTCCCCGCGCACGGCCGGGGCCGACGTCGCTCCTGCCCGCGCTGCCGCCTCGGCCTAGTGCTGTTGGCCGCCAGCCGACCCCCATGGCTACGCCGCGTCGCCGCGCGCCGTCGGACGCCGAAGAAGAGGGCGCAGACATGATCGCGTCGTGATAAAATTAGTCTTTAGACATACGCCTATACACGCGAAGTCCGCCGCACTTAGCGCGTAATCGGCGCAATCGGTCGTGGGCGTGTCTCGGATTGGCGCGTCGAGTGCTGGTGAGCGCTGGCAACACAGCGTGCAGCTGGGTTGGTTCCCGTTTCCGTGGTTCGTCACCTGGGCACTTGTTGAGCTCGGGGCTCAGCTGTGGTGGCAGGCTCTTGCTAGCCGTGGTCGCGGGCTTAACTGGCGAGGCATTGCCTTGCCAGGTTGCTGCTCGCATGGGCTGCTGGGCCTCGCCATGTTGCTGCTCGCATGGGGCTACCATCGGCGGTCCCTTCCGCAGGCCCACCCTCGTCCTTCGCACCTCCTCAGAGCGGCGAGGATGCTCAAGGACTCCTCGACTCGTCGCTCTCCCTCTTTCCCAGTAGCCCCTCCTCCCTCATCGCTGTGCTCTTACTGGCGGGTTCCCGCAGTTTGTTCACAATGTTGTTTGCGTTTGCGCTCCATTTCTGACGATACGAAGAATTCGTTGGCTCAGTCAACATGACCATTTTTGGGGGATGCCTCGAACGATAGCTCCATGTTTCATGAGTGATGTTGTAAACCATATCCTCCAACATCTTCGTTTTGTGAGGATGCCTGAGGCGCAACGTTTGTTTTGGTCCGATAGGGGGATCTCTTTTCCGCGTTGCCGGTTCCATGGTGTTGATGGCCGCGGATTTGGGGGCGTGAGTCGAGCCACGCGGCCCCAACCGCCCGCGCGCTCCGCGCGGGCACGGGGGTCCTGTGCCTCCAGCGGCGAATTCAGGATCCCCGACCACGGGGGCACTGCGCCTCCAGCGGCGTGATCAGGGCCCCCGACGGTCGGGGGCCCTGATCACCTTCAGCTGGTTTGCAGGCCTCCATGGTCCCACAGGTTTCACAGCTCCATCTGGTCTTGCAGGCCTCGATGGTCCCACATGTCGTGCAGGTTACACAGGTCTCTCATGTCACCTTTTGCTGCTTTCAGTGTGCATTGCCAGGGTAAGTTCTGAAGTGCTGGCGCACTTAATTGCTTGAGCTGCGCGCAGTGCCGAATGGGCCATGAGCGCAAGTGGGAACCGCTGCCCCACAAATGCGGGATTCCGCCCGTCCTGGATGTTTTATGTGAACTTGCGGAGGCGGTGGTTTCCATCGTGGTCACGACCGTGAGGTCGAACACGACCTATTTGCCGTAGCCGTCGGGCCTCCGCCACCGCCCACTCGGTAGATCCTCTCGCCGTCCACGAAGTAGAACTGCTGGAACCTCTACGAGTTGAAGAAGCCGCCCATGATCACGAGGTCGAACCGCCCGGCCTCGATGTGCTGGACGACTTCCGCCATCTCTACGCCGTCCCTAAACACCATGTCGAAGATCTTCTCGGCCTCCGACTCCTTCTTCTCCTCCACCGCCGCGGAAACCTCCAACACCGCTCCTTGCCGAAGCTCCCCACGCCGACGGAGAGCAGCTGCGCCCTTCTCTGCACGAACGACTGTACCACCCGCCCGCGCCGAACACCAGGGAGGCCGAGCGAGGAATAGGCCCACTGCTGGTACTCCACCATATTGCACTCCACCGCCACGCAGATCTCGACTGGCTTCTGGGGCACCACCACCTGGCAGGCCAAACCAACGCTCATCTGCCGCGGCGCCTCCTTCACCGAGCCGTAGTCGTGGCAGCACTCGGCGACGACCTTCGGCTCCTCCTGCACCTTCACCTTCAACATGCGCTTCTGGGACTCGGCCGTGTACCCGTCCGCCTGCACGCGGTCTCCCCCGCCCAGCTGCTTCAGCAGGACGTCGACCGTGCCGCGACTGGCGGGCGTGAAAGGCGCGGCCTCTCCCCGCAGTGGGCAGGCCTGCACCCTCACCTGAGCCTCGAGGTCGCTGGCCTGCACGCCGAACGCCCGCGGCAGGGCCCCGCCAGCCGCCCGGTGGCGGCGCGTGCCTCGCCTGGTTGCCCAGCGCCAGCGCCTCCTCCGCCTGCTGCACCACCGCGCCCGGGCAGCCCAGGAGACGGGCGGCCGCCAGCCCTTCACCGAAGGACGGGAAGTGGCAGCCGAGCATGTCCCCGATACGCCAGTGCGCGTCCAGCGCCACGCGAAGCGCCTGCGCCCGCCGCGCCAGGGCTTCGGCGCGAGAGGAGCCCATCTCCTCGCGGCGCTCCCTGCGCAGGCGCCTGGCCAGGGACCGCGCGCTCTCGGCCGCCCAAGCCCAGCCGCCGCCGCCGCCGCCGCCGCCGCCGCCGCCCGACATGGCCACTTGCGCGCCCGGGCGCGCAGCGCGAGGGCCTGCCGCAAGCCAGCTCGCTTGAGCGAAAATAGCTACGGACGTGGCCGGTTCCATGGGCCGAAGGCCATTGGAAGAATTTGAAAAGAACCCGAACAGTAGGGCATTTGGCATGCCAAGCACCCCTGTGGCAAGCACCTGGGGCGGCGGATCGAAGACGCCTACGGCGAATCACCGCCGCCCCCTGCCTTTTTGGAAGCGCCTATGTGGCCGAACGTTGAGGCCAGACCTGCCAAGCTATCGGACCATGTGTTCCCCGAATCGGTTTGGAAAGCCTTCGGGGAACACGTGGGCATCTTGAAGGTCATCTTGGCCGTCTGGAGGCCATTTTGACCCTTTCGGGCCTTCTTGGAGGACGTCTTGGAGGGCTCTTGGGCCGTCTTGGAGGCCATCTTGCGCGTCTTGGAGGCCTCTTGGGCCGTCTTGGGGGCCTCTTGGGGCCGTCTTGGGCCTCTTGGGCGATCTTTGGGGGCACTTGGGCCGTCTCGGGCCGTCGGAAGGCCGAACAAAAAGGAAATGCCACAATCCTTCAAGCACTCAATGGATTTTGGCCTCTTCGGGCCTTCCTGGAGGCCCTCTTGGAGGCCTCTTGGGCCGTCTTGGGGGCCTCTTGGGGCCGTCTTTGGGCCTCTTGGGCGATCTTTGGGGGCACTTGGGCCGTCTCGGGCCGTCGGAAGGCCGAACAAAAAGGAAATGCCACAATCCTTCAAACACTCAATGGATTTTGGCCTTTTCGGGCCTTCCTGGAGGCCCTCTTGGAGGCCTCTTGGGCAGTCTTGGGGGCCTCTTGGGGCCGTCTTTGGGCCTCTTGGGCGATCTTTGGGGGCACTTGGGCCGTCTCGGGCCGTCGGAAGGCCGAACAAAAAGGAAATGCCACAATCCTTCAAACACTCAATGGATTTTGGCCTTCGGGCCTTCCTGGAGGCCCTCTTGGAGGCCTCTGGGCCGTCTTGGGGGCCTCTTGGGGCATCTCACTTGGGCCGTCTCTTGGCCTTTTCAGGCCCTGCTTGGATTTTGGCCTTTTCGGGCCTTCCTGGAGCCCTCTTGGAGGCCTCTTGGGCCGTCTTGGGGGCCTCTTGGGGCCGTCTTTGGGCCTCTTGGGCGATCTTTGGGGGCACTTGGGCCGTCTCGGGCCGTCGGAAGGCCGAACAAAAAGGAAATGCCACAATCCTTCAAACACTCAGTGGATTTTGGCCTTTTCGGGCCTTCCTGGAGGCCCTCTTGGAGGCCTCTTGGGCCGTCTTGGGCCATCTCAGGGCCATCTTCGGCCGTCTTGGTGGGTCCCTGGCCCGTCCGACGCCGTCGGAAGCCATTTGGGGGGCCTCTCTGAGCCGACTTGGGGCCCTCTAGGAATGCTCCAGGGCCGCCTTGGAGGCCATCTTAGGCGTCTTAAAAGCCTCCTGGGCCGTCTTGGGGGCCTCTTGGGGCTGTCTTGGGGGCCCTTTGGGTTGTTCTGGGGCCATATTGGAGGCATCTTGGGCGATCTTTGTGCGATTTTTGGGGGCTCTTGGGCCGTGTCGGGCCGTCGGAAGGCCGAAACGAAGCAAATGTCAAAATCCATCGAAAGCCCAGGGATCATCAGTGTTTTAAGCCTTTTCTGGCCTTCTTGGAGGCCTCTTGGGCCGTCTTGGGCCAGCTTCGAGCCAACTTCGGCCATCTTGGTGGGCTCCTGGCCCGTCTGACGCCGTCGGAAGCCGTTTGGGGGGCCTTTCTGGGCCGACTTGGGGCCCTCTTGGGGCGCTTCGGGGCCGTCTTGGAGGCCATCTTGGACGTCTTCGAGGCCTCTTGGGCCGTCTTGGGGCCATCTTGGGGCCGTCTTGGGGCCTCTTGGGTCGTCATGGGGCCCTCTTGGAGGCCTCTTGGGCGATCTTGGGGCGATCTTGGGGGCCTCTTGGGCCGTCTTGAGCAGTCGGAATGCCGAGAAGAAGCAAATGCCCACATCCTTCAAAACCTACGGCAAATCAATGATTTTGGCTTCGTCGGGCCCTCCTGGAGGACCTCTTGGAGGCTTCTTGGGTCGTGTTGGGCCGTCTTGGAGGCTTCTCGGGCGACCTTGGAGGTATCTTGGACTCTCTTGGGCCGTCTTGAAGGCCGTCTTGGACCATCTTGGGCGGACTTGGAGGCCATCTTGGACCATCTTGGGGGCCATCTTGGGCCAAGGTGGTCATCTTGGAGGCCATCTTGAGCCGTCTTGGAGGAAACCATTGGGATTTGGGCTCTGGGCAGTGGCCGGCGGGACGGGCCGACGCCCCAGGGGGGAGTTCTTTTGGAAAAAGAACCAAAACGCAAACTGAGGGGATCTGGCACGCCAGGCACCCCATGTGATGAATCAACAGGGGGCGGCGGACCGAAGACGCCTACGGTGAATCATCGCCGCCCCCTGCCTTTTTGGAAGCGCCTGTGTGGCCGAACGTTGAGGTCAGACCTGCCAAGCTATCGGACCATGTGTTCCCCGAATCGGTTTGGAAAGCCTTCGGGGAACACGTGGGCTTGGCCGTCTGGAGGCCATTTTGACCCTTTCGGGCCTTCTTGGAGGACGTCTTGGAGGGCTCTTGGGCCGTCTTGGAGGTCATCTTGAGCGTCTTGGAGGCCTCTTGTGCCGCCTTGGGGGCCTCTTGGTGCCGTCTTGGCCTCTTGGGCGATCTTTGGGGGCACTTGGGCCGCCTCGGGCCGTCGGGAGGCCGAAAACAAAAGCAAATGCCACAATGCTTCAAACACTCATGGGAAATTCATGATTTTGGCCTTTTCGGGCCTTCCTGGAGGCCTTCCTGGAGGCCCTCCTGGAGGCCTCTTGGGCCGTCTTGGGCCGTCTTAGGGCCATCTTCGGCCGTCTTGGTGGGCTCCTGGCCCGTTTGACGCCGTCGGAAGCCGTTTGGGGGGCCTCTCTGGGCCGACTTGGGGCCCTTTTGGAATGCTCCAGGGCCGCCTTGGAGGCCGTCTTGGAGGCCTCTTGGGTCGTCTTTGTGCCCTCTTGGGGCCGTCTTGGGGGCCTCTTGACTTTAAACGGAGAGGGTTAAAGCCGATATGTAAATCGAGCATGCACCGCTGCCGTGCCTGGCTCAAGCCGGGCCCGGCCGAACATGTGATTGTGCCTCACCGAGGCGCACTACTCGCATCTGAGATCGGAAAAGACCTTTCTATTGAAGATGCCTCTTCTATCCTTTACTCCAGATCCCATGCTTCATCTTGCTCTCTTGCTCATGCGGTATGAGCCAAAGCCTGGGATATGGGAGCGCCTAAGGCGGAACATATATCTTGGCTTACCAGTGCGTTTTCGACTTGGTAGCGGAGCTGGCTACACTCTCGTGTGGCTGGCTCTCGCTCTAATACCCATCATCCACGGCACAACTTGGTGGACTACTACTACGGTGGAATACCATGTTGCGCCGGCTCTGCGAGGAGCGGAGCCAGTCCGCGATCGGGCTAGCGGGGCTACCCGCGAGCTCGAGACGCTCTCTCCTACCTCACTGCGCTACTTCACTCCCGACTTCCACCAGATGCCAATCGGCAACTCGATCGAGAACGTGGTCACTCTGCGGGGCTACCCGCAGCGGGGCCACCTGCATCCCGTGCCGGTCAGGCGCCTTACGGCTACTACGCCCGAGCCTGACAAACCACAGCCTAAACCAATCACCGAAGCCGAGATGCACATGCCGTGGATCAAGATAACTATCTTCGGCATTCTATGGGTGATAATGGGATGTGCTGTGGGCTACATGCGGCAGGGGATGGACGACACGCGTACTACCGGCCCTTCTTGGGACCCAGCCGGGACCACGCCCTTTCGCGAGTACGTTCGCGAAGTACATGCGTGGATAAACGTGGCGAGCGGCAATATGACGCCACCTCAGCAAGCTGCAGCACTACAACGTGGTCTTCAAGGCCTTGCTCGTCGTATCGCCATGCAGGTCCCTTCCCAGATCATCAATTATGGTGTAAATGTCAACGGACAGCCAACGGATGCAGTTACTTATATACTTTATCTATTGAGTACCAAATTTGAAAATCTGGAAGATGAGCGCCAGCTCAACTCTGGCACTGCCCTTATCGACTTTTGCGTCGAAAGGGGCGAGCGAATCGACTCAGTGTTAGCTCGATTCGAGATGGCCCGTGACGAGGCTAACTCTGTTGGATTTGTCATCCCCAACTTTCAGATCCTAACGCTGATCCTTTTCAGAGCGTTAGGCGTTGGCGCGTCACGAGCCCAACACCTGCTGGAGCCCTTCAATCATCAGATGCCCAGAACGCAAGCAGACTATGATAGGCTGCTGACCAGGATGAGGAACTACGGGCATGTTGCCGAGCGCTCTCCTGGCAACATTGCGGGCATCTTCACAGGGCACCACGCACATGCAGGTGTCTACGCCACGACTGCGGGGTCACCCGCTGGTCCTGGCGAGCCAAGTCCCTGGGCTGATTCAGCCGATATGCCCAACGAGGCCACTGCCCTCTTAGGGCAGACCGGCCAGGCATCGGCAGAGGCAGCGGAGGCGAACGCCTGGTCGAACTACACGCCGGGCGCCGCCTACACTGCAAGCCCGCCCTCGGGCACAACCCTCTGGGGCCAAGCGGAGTCATCCGCTCAAGGGTCTCAGCCACCCTCTCCGTTTGAATCTGGCACTGACACAGATACCTCATCTGACGGTGATCACAATGGTATGGTCTCTGCTGGCAATGACTATCCAGCTGATGACACTCACCTTTCTGAACAACAAAGAGCGGAAGCCGCTTTTATGGCTTATCGCAAATCAAAACGCCGTTGGAGGCGCATTATGAAGAAACCGGTCAGAAAAGTGAGACGTGCAGTACGCCGATATTTCAAACGCTATGGAAAGGGTCGTGGCAAAGGGGGTCGCAGACGCCGTATGCATGGTAGGGGTATCACTGCTTTCCTCACGTCCTTAACTGATGTAGTTTTTGAAGAAGTTCTTATCGGAGGCAAAGGTCGGGGTCGCAGGCGGACCTCTGGTAAGGGAAAAGGGCGGAGGGGTAACCCTAGGGACGCTTCTGGCAACACTATGAAGTGTCATACATGCGGTAGTACAGAGCATTTGCGCGATCAATGCCCGAAGGGGAAAGGAAAGGGATCCGTACATTTGGCTCAAAACTCTTTTATGGATGACATAGACTACATTGACTACGAGTTTTACGTCAATCCAGAAGCGGCTCCCGCCGCGGGCTCCTCCACGTACTACGTGATGGCCCGCTACGCTGATGCGACCGTAGCCCTGGAAGAGTACGCGGTGACCCTCTTCGACGAGTTCCACGGCTGGGACGAAGTCGACGAGGGCGCGTTCAACGCCTGGTTCGGTCTTCCAGCGGGGCCACCCGCCGACGACGAGATCTCCGAAGCTGAGACCGTCCCGGCGACCGAGGAGGAGCTCGCCGCCGCGCTGGCACCGCAGGTGATCGGCACGCCGTTGCTGCCTGATCTTTCGCGAGCCGGCTCGGAAGCGGGAGACGCTGACGACGAAATGCGGGGCCATCCCGCAGCCTACTCTGACTCTGAAGAGGCCGAAGAGGTCTATGAGGACAGGCTCCAAGAGCAGGTCGCAGAAGCGATCCAGCTCCTGAGTGCGCCAGCACATCAGCAGATGACCATGAACGACCTGCTGTCGCGCCCAGGGGCCGCAAGGCTGCGTCCATACCTGGATCCTGATATGTCGGCACCGCAGATGCTGACCGCACTCCAGGCCCTAGCGGGGCCACCCGCTGAAGCGGCGCCAGCTGCAGCAGCGGGGCTACCCGCTTGGTCTATGGACGAGTTCATGCAGGGCTGCGACCAGATGGACCTCAACGACCTCACTATGGAGCAGCTGACCGACATCGGGTACTTCCAAAGCCCGCATCAGCACGTATTCATGGTCCAGGACAGCTCAGAGGACTCGGAGGACAGGCGCAATGCAAAGAAGAACAGACGACCATCGCCACCTCGAGATCCAGAGCACCGTCATGAAGATGAAAGGCCCATGGAACGTGGCAGTGCGTCAGCGGGGCCAACCCGCAGGAGGAGCCGTTCAGCTCCACGACGCCCTACACATGATGCATCTGGCTACCCGTGCAGCACGGAGCACTCCAGAGGTGTATCCGCTCAGTACGTGCCGGAGTGGTACATCAATTGGTACCCCGGCTACCCGATGGACGTGATCCGCCACTGGTGGTCCAAGGAGCACTGCAAACGGGACGAATCTGGCATCATAATACGCACCAAAGGTGGCAAGACTAAAACGCCAGAGGCTTGGGACCGAAAGGCTAAGAAACAGGAGATCATCAACGATCGCAAGACATACAGGAAACAAGTATGTCAATGCGAGCCTTTCAAAGGTCACATGCGCGGCTGTCCAATGGACCGCCCCTCCAGGAGCCCCCATCACGGTGAGACCCCCTGGAACTGGTCTCATGGAGATGACGCCGGCACCGCCCACGATCCTAACAAGAAGGTCCCTGGAGGAGGAAAGCGCATTACCGAAGCCGATCGCGTCCCCATGACCGAGGAGGTTGCTGACACTGTCAGGGAAAATTGGGAACAGCTTCCTAAAGACCATCGCCTCAAAGAATGGAACCGCCGATTCCATGAAGAGGCGGGGTCACCCGCAGACTCCAGCGGAGGTGCGGGGCCACCCGCGGGCGCGGCGCCAGCCGCTGGGTCCGCGGACGAAGAGTGGATGGCTGTTGCATCTGCTGCCGGATCCGCCGCCGGTGCTGAACAGACCGAACTGAACGAAGAATGGGCGGCGGAAGACGGCTCAGAGAATCCATTCCCTGATGGATGCGCCTGCTGGCACTACAGCTCCTCGGCGCAGAAGTGGTTTTGCACGAGGGTACTTTACCGCCACGAAAATGGCAAGTACAAGCTGGCCATAAAAGGTAGTGCCAACATCGACCAGATGAGGCAGGTCATCCATGATCATGGCCAGCCAGAAGGCCCTCCTAAAGACCCTCCTGGTCCACCACCAGAGGACGACGAAGACATCGAACCAACTCCAGGACCTGTGGTCGACTCCTCGCCTCCACCTTCTCCTGAGAAGAGGTCTCCTTCCAAGAGCCCCGAAGGTTCACAGGGGCGTGCGAAGGCCAGAGGGATCGCCAAGAGGACGACCCTGAGCCGGGAGAGCCTACCGGCCCGTCCGTGACGGAGAGGAGGAAGGCTTTTGCTGGACCATCAGCCCCGATGCCACCGGCTGCCCAAGGCGACGTCAAGGACGAAGATCGCGACCGGCCTAAGGCAGCCTTCCGAGGTGACTGGACTCCAACTCTGCATCAGCCGCGCCTTGCACCACGACCAGGCTCGGCACGAATGAAAGCGCAGCCGAAGCCCGAGGCTGGGTTGAGGTCGGTGCGGGCAGAGGCAGCCGCCAAAGGTAAGGAGGACAAGGGCTCTGCGGGGCCACCCGCTGAAGCGGCGCCAGCTGCAGCAGCGGGGACACCCGCAGAAGGCACTCCCTCAGAAGAAGAACGCCGCAAAGCCCTCAAAGAAATTGACAACCGACAGAAACTAGCCGACGATGCGCTGGCTGACCAAGGTCACCCGCACCCTGGTGCGGGGTCATCCGCTGGAGCTGCCTCGGCAGCCGCAGCGGCGCCAGCTGCAGCAGCGGGGCCACCCGCACGTCGGCAACCAGCGTCGTCTGTTCTCAAGAACATCCCTCTGGGAGCCATTGAATATTGGCAAGGCATTGAAGGCAAAGGCCCGAAACGCACCATAAACCCACGAGTCACTCGAGATGATACAGATCGATACGCGGTCATCGATTGCCCCGATCGTCGTAACTTCGAGTGCCGTAACGAATGGGAACGTGAACAACAAGTCGTGGGCAATATGTTGCGGGACAGGCCGCCATTGCGCGTCGCGCAGCACAAGGCAGAGCTCATGAATGTCATGAAGAGGTTCAACACAGATCCGACTCTGCCGCGCGATTGGCAAATGGCCAAGGTGTCAATATGGTTCTCTACAGCCCTACGCCATGGTCCGTATTGGAAAGATGGATTCAGCCGATACTTCGAAAAGATTGACACTTTCGATCCATACGATGGCTGGGTTGTTGTTGACGACTTGCTGGCAAATTGGACTGGTGACAATCAGTGGAAAGGCTACCAGGACATGCACGATGTGCTTATCAAGGGCAACCCTCACAGCTCATACGTGTATTGGGTGTTGCTGAACTGCTGCGAGATGATCGACAACCATGGCATGCAGAAGGGCAGGCTCCAGATGAAATGCGTCGAGGATAGCATGACGCTACCTCCCAGATTCCGACCAAAGGCACACAGGCCACAATATTTCATCAGAGCCACGAACGGCCATAGCAGCCCAGGCATCCACTGCCCAGAGTCGCTCTATAAGCCCATCACGACATGGATGAAGGAACCAGATGACCCAGTATACTTTATCCACGGGACACAGTGGGAGCATGTTAAGGGCATCCTTGAGAATGGCCTTTCATGCCTCACACAGGACAACCCTAAGGGGCAGGGGGGGCGCCAGTTCGTTCACGGCTGCCCCTACCTCCCGGGTGACCCGAGGATTCAGTCGGGCATCCGTCCTGACTCTGAGGTGCTCATCTTCTGCAGCATCAGCAAGATGTTGTCCAGCGGCTTCTCTTTATGGAGGTCAGCGAATGACATCGTCATGACACGGGGCCACAATGGCCGCATACCGCCCGATCATATCTTTCAGATTGTGAGCATTGCAAAATATCGGGTCGGTGAAGCCTGGTGCAATCCGCTGGCTTACGACAAATCGCGGAAGCGGGGCCAACCCGCGGACAGGATTTGCTCCGAGGACTACTTGCCACTTAAAATGTGCAACAGAGTTCTGGGTGTGATGGACGAGCACGCCATGTACCTAAAGGGCTGGACTAAGACGGGCGGTCGCCCATTCAACCTGACCATGACCGAGCAAGACGTTGCTCCACGACCGTACCTCACACAGACAGTCCTCATGATAAACGCCCAGGAAGACGAGGTCATGCCTGAGGCGGGGCCACCCGCAGGAGCGGGGACACCCGCGGCAGACACCTCGGATGGTTCATGGCAGCAAGTGGTCACGCCAGTAGCCGCAGTAGCATCTCCTTGGGGGCCGGACCAGCAGACATGGGTCCAGGCCCTCAACAGCTACCTGTCACCAGCCGACGTTTCTGGACTGACCGATCAGCTATACCGTGCTGACCCGTGGGCAGTGCATGCAGGTATCCAAGACGCACAGCAGAGGAACCTGCGCACTCCTGCGGGGCCACCAGGCGCCCTAGGACCACAGCCACAACGCCCTCCGCAGCAGGCTGGAGGTGCGAGGTTTGTCCCTATGGGCGGCTCCGATGGTGGCTCGCCGTTCCGGACTCCGCCGTCTGAAACGAGCGAGAACAGCTTGTGGCAAAGACTCCAGGCGATTCGCGGAAATCCAGCACTCGCGGCAGCACTCCAAGCAACCACTCCCTTTGGCACTCCGAGGGGTAGTGAAGGAGGAGCGGCTGCGGGGTCACCCGCTGGGCGAACGCCTGCGGAGCCACCCGCTCAAGCGGGGTCACCCGCTGACGGACAGCAAGGTTCAGACTACGAACGTCGGGCAGCTAACTTAAGAGCACAGGCTACTTTTCTGCAACAACAAGCTGAAAGAGTGCCCAGCCTGTTGCGGAACCGCAACATAGACGTCACAAACCATGGCGACTTCCGACCTCTCTGGAGTTGGACTTCTGAAGATGCTCCAAACGCTGATCCCACGAATCCATATCGACAGGTGTTTATTCCAGGAATAGCATCACACCCGATATACGGATGGGACAATCACGGTCCAGCAGAGGCGCCGGCCATGGACGCGCCGATGTACCCTGAGTACTACGCGCAGATAAATGACACTCCTATGATTGCGGGGCCACCTGCGAACGAATACACTCGGAACTTAGCTAATGAGATGTTTCGTTTGCAGTTTACACGAGCGGTCGATGCGCAGTCTATGCCACACTACGCCTACATGCCCACGCCGACGGACCCCGAGACCATAGTCCAGCCAGCTGGTCTCGCGGTGCCAGCCGCTATGGGCAGCATGCCAGACTACATCCGCGACGTGCACAACACGCAGCAAGCGATACTGGCATCCAGGCAGCAGGCTCGTGACAACACTAGGCTGCGCCAACAGCGCGCGATCCAGAGAAGGATTGAGCGCGAGGCCCAAGCGGGGCCACCCGCGGAAGCGGGGCCACCTGCTGAACGGCCAGAAAGGCGGCCGCCACCGACGCCATATCGGGAGGGCGAAACCACGTTCGAGCGCCAAGCTCGGACTCGCCCTGACTTGCCTGCTCCAGTCATCTCAGACTACAACTTCACTCAGTGCCCAATCTGCATGGACAACTACGAGATGGGCACTACAGTGTGGAGACTGGCGTGCGGGCACTTCTTCCACGACATATGCTGGGACCGTGTTGCACAGCAGCATGTCCGCAATCAGCGGCCAGGTGCGCCGAATGAGGCCCCCTGTGCCGTATGCCGTGGACCGGGCATAGTGATAGCACACTTCCCGTATGCTGGACAGCGCGATGCGGAGTCGGACCAAGCGCGCCAGCAGGAGAGGTACGTTGCAGATGCCCGCGAGATGCGTCGGTTACGCGAAGCAGTGGAGGCACTGGAGGCTCGAGCCGCACGATCGGCGGAGCCATCCGCACGTGCCCCAGCTGCACAGGCATACCCCTGGCCAGCGCCAGAACAAGGCATTCAGATGCCGGTCTTGCCCACGCTCCGAGCGCAAGAGCCCCCAGCTGCGGGGCCACCCGCTGAAGCGGCTCCCGCCGCTCAAGCGGGGCCACCCGCTAACGGACCTCCAAACCCAGGTTTCTTGAGGAACATGGAGGCTAACATCAGGCGGAGTGGCAGGAGCGGAGGCGGGATTCGGAGGCCAACTGGATCGACCAGGACCTCTCGAGTGGCAAGCCCGGTCAGCGCCAGAAGCCGGGCAAGCGCTGAGAGCGCAGAGGCAGCCCAGTTCCATTCCACATTCATGATCGACACAGAGGGGCTGACCTACGTGCGTGACGATACTGACACGCTGCCACCAAGAGGCGAATGGATGTCCACGCTATCTGCAAACTATTGGGTCCTCCAGCAGGAACCGATTACTGTGGAGGAGCGCCGCCAGTACGAGCAGATGTGGTGCACCGAGCTGACCATGACTCAATGGGTTCTTGAACAGCGCCTGTTGAGGGGTACACTCGGATCGCAGATCACGTACCACACCAACGACCACACTGGCGTACAGGTCGCTCTTGCAGCGCGCAATGGGACATTCTTTCCTGATGAAGATGGTATGCCTTGTATCTCGTTCATGCTGGACATTGGTTCTAATGTGAACATCATTGGATCCAACACGGCGCGGACCTTCCAGGAGATAATGGCCAGGTTCAACTACCGACCTGCCATCTGCACCCTGAGCAAGACCCTCTACATCAATGGTGTTGGGGAGGGCGCTGCGATATGTCGGAAGATGGGCAACTTCAAGATCGGGGTACAGTACGCCAACGAGGCGAGCCCCCGCATTGAGGAGTATGCCTCCAACATCGCAGAAGGCTCGGGCGCCAATCTCCCGGCTATCTGGGGCCTAGGGGCCATGGAGGCACGTGATACGATCATCGTGTTGAAGCCGGGCTACCAGAAGGTCATCTTCCCCAGCGGCGACTACACCCTGAAGCTGGGAAGAGGCGCCAAGGTCCTGAAGGCGAAGAAGACTCCCTCGGGACATCTCGCGATTCCCTGCGGGCTGTACGATGGGGCCAAGAGCCACACGGTCACGAACACCTTCACGATCCGCAGCAGTCGAGATGGCTACACCGAGACGGAGAACGAAGAGGACCCCGCCAGTGCGGGTCCACCCGCTGCGGCGGGGCCACCCGCTGACGCGTCAGCGGGGCCACCCGCGACGGGACAGTTCGCCAATCCGAATAGGCACGAGGACTTCGTTCGTACATCTACCAACAGCTGGACATCGACCTTCACGACCGATACGTACATCGTCGAGCCGTATATCGACAAGCAGCTCCTGGAGGACACGACCCGTTTGATCGTGAACAGGACGCTGAACAGCTGGTGGGAGGGCCGACAGTGTCCCGAAGGGACTTGGCACCCACCTCCTGAGAACGCGGCGATGATACGGCCACACATGAAGGCCGCCCTGAAGTCCAAGATCTTCTGGGCAGTCCAGGAGGCGGTGAGCAAATGGACGCCTGAGGAGTTTACCCCTCTGCATCCAGCGGGGCCACCCGCGTCACCGCCACCGCCGCCAAGCTACACGGGCGGAGGTTCGTCGGACTCTGCGGGGCCAACCCGCCTGCTGTCGTCTGAGGACGTCCGCGGGATGACGAATCGCGAGCTGATGGACACTCTCGAAGCCATCACCCAGCGAGGTGAGAGAGCGGAGATCGTGGGTCACGCTACGGATCGGACGGAATACTTTGACATCTCTGAGAACAACCCGCCGAGTCTGTCTGCGAGCGTGGCCACACCAGCGACTCCTGCGGAGCCATCCGCGAACAGCACGCCTCCGAGTCAAGCGGCAACTTGGTCTCACGACAGCCGCTGACGGGGGCAGGCGGGCGCGCCGGCGGCGCTCGCTTGCGAAGAGAAGCCGAATACCGGCCTCCTCGCTACATACGTTGGCCGCGCTGAGGCCCGAGAGGAAAAATATCATTCAAAATGTCTCGTCATCGAAGATATTCGCACAGCTTGCGCTGAACTCCGAACCCGTGGCTATATATGTGACCGGATTACCCATAATGAGGTAATGACTTCAACTGGAACACAGTATTTGGGAAACTTGTTGGCAGGAGACTATAATATGTCGTGGGTGGCCACACCCTCTGATTGGTACGATCGTACTCCAGGAAAGAGGGCGGGACCCCACTATCAACGTATACAAAATCTCCTGATCAAAGCGCGTGCTCTGAGAATGCAGATTGTCATCCTGGGGCCACCCGGGTATTTCTGGAAACAGGGTCCGATCAAAGATGTTATCGAAGATTTGAAGCTGAGCATCATACGAATGAGACTTTGTCATTTCGGTATCAAGTTTGATCGCTCCAGTAACTATCCCAGTGATTCTTATATACAAGTTGCTACATCTTGTCCTCATATACCGCTAAACTTATGGAGATGTACTTGTGGCTCACACAAAGAACATGATTTGGATTGGTATGGCCAAGACCAGCAACGTGCCGAGTTCCGGCATAAAACCTTGGCTATCATCACTGCACGCTTCCTTGATCAACTCAATAAAGCCAACATGATTAGGAATGAGCGGAGTGCGGTACACCTCAGTGTGTGTACGCGCGTTGACAAAAAGGTAAGACACTACGTTCAATGTCCACAAAAGGGCCCTCAATGGGACCATGTTGTTCGTAGAGTCACGACCGACCTGGACACGAATAAGATCGTTCAAGATATCAAAATCCAGGATCAGCCGACTGGGTACAATTATGTAGCTCCATTACCTGATGGGGTTACAAACATCAGTACTCGGTTGTACTGGGAGCCTCCGGCTCCAGTCCTTCACGGCGACGGTGAGTCGCGAAGGCCACGCCCAAAGCGTGTGACGATCGTCGATGACGATCGGTCTCCTCCCCCTTCGATTGAGCGTTGCCAAACGCGACCCACCAACTTTTCTGAAATTCCGCCATTTCCTGATCTAACAGCGGATCCTTCCGCAGCGGATCTCTCCGCGGAAACCGCGCTGCCCACTGATGCCAGGATAAAACAGAAAGAAAAGCAGAAAGCTGACAAAGAGGCTGGCATCAAACCGAAGAAAATCCCGAAGAAAGTGGAAGACGGTAACGACGATTGTGGAGAGGACCTCAAAGGGCTTGACTGCTCCACATATTTCAACGACGTTCCTCTTGATGACTCGGACTCGGACAGCGAATCAGAGGACATCTTCATGATGCTACCGGCGGGGCAACCCGCTGACTCACATGCTGATGTCTTCTCGGTGGTCCAGTCACTATGCTACGGCAGAAACAATCAAGTGGACATGCTTGAATTATGTGGGGGCAAGGGTGGTATATCCATATTAGCCTTCAAGAGGGGGCTCTCGTCGGGCGGGAACCTTGATAAGATATCTATGGTTGACCTTGGAAACTCGGAAGTACAAAGAGCAGTCCTTCACTACCTCAAGACTTGCTTTGTCAAGATCACGATTTTGCAGCCAAGCTGCAGAACTACTGGACTTCCTTCATACTTCAATGCACAGGTCAATCATGATACGTGGCTTAAACACCACAAAGAGGACCTGCCTCACATCACGTTCTGCGGAACAGTCGCTCTATTACAAGACGACCTAAGACGTTTCTTTCTCAGGGAACAACCAATGGGCACGTGGGTAGATGAGATCCAACCATGGAAGGAACTGGCACATCACTTGCCAAACGATTATTGATCAATGCACGACTGGTCTCAAAGATCTCTTGGACAATACATTCGCAAGCCAACGCAAATGATGGCAAACAAAGAAGAGTTGTTGGCACCTTTCAGAGGCAAGCGTTGTCCAGGTAATCATGTGCACGCCAATGCTTGCAACAAAGAACTAGCAAGGGCGGCACAGTATACCTACAGAATGCAGACACTGATCGTTGATGCGGTGCAAATCGCCAAAGATCTGTTTGCTTACGGTCGCGATCCATTCGCGAATCGCGAACGCAGTTACGCGTTCGTAACAAACAGTGCTGGCTACGACTTGGACGACCCAACAATCCAGAGACACTCAAACGGAGAAATCCTGCGACCACCATCTGGCGGTCTCGGGTGCCCTGGCTGTGTAGACAACAACTACAAACAATCACCAAGGCACAGCAGGAATCCGAAGATGTGTCGATGGTATGATGTTGAACCATACTATTGGGACTGTCCAAGCTGTAAGAAGGAATATCAGAAGAGCAATCCTCACCATACCAAGATATCTGGCCAATGCAGATTCGCCGAAAAATGGAAGCTGCCAGATAACTTTGGTCAGCCGCGCCCAGCGGGGCAAGCCGCTCCTGCGGCGCCAGCCGCGGAAGCGGCTCCAGCCGCAAAAGCGGCGCCGGCCGCGAAAGCGCGCATGCGCGCGCCTAGGCCGCCACGGCCTGGTGAGGGCGATCCAACCGCAGGCGCCAGCAGCCATGACATCACCAAGGCCGAGGGGGCTTATGGTGACACCACTGGCGCTGGCAGCTCTGACGATCACCGCAGACTGCCGCAAGTGGCAGCGAGGCGCGGACGCATGGAGGGAGGTGATCCTCCACCGCCGCCGCAGCCTCATGCAGAGCCGAGGCCAAGGCCAAGGCTTCCTGATTGGACTCGCTTCGACGTTCAGCTCAGCCTTCAAAACCTGCGCAGCTTTGACCCAGCTGTAGTGCAGCGAGAACTCCGCAAGCTTCACTTGAGATGGTTTCATGCCAAGGAACCAAAGATGCGGATGATTCTAGCTAAGGTTGGTCTGGGTGAAACCCGTTTGAGTCTGATCAAAGGCATTTGCGACTCGTGTAGAGAATGTCGTGCCTGGGAGAAACCAGGCAACACGGCGATGCCTTCTGTGTCACTGCCAGGACGTTTCAACGAGGAAGTCGAATGTGATCTTTTCTTTTACAAACAGGAACACATTGTCTTTCACATCATCGACCGTTGTATTCGCTGGGCAGCTGGCACAGAGATTCCTGATAAGACTATGCACGCTGTTCTCGATGCCTATCACACAACTTGGATGCAACATGGCCCTGCTAAGATCCTATACTCCGATGGGGAAGGAGCGCTGAATAACGATACAGCAAAGGCCATCCTTAAATCCAAGGGAACAGAGCTTCGTATCCGAGCGCGTGGCCAGCACGCCACGACTATCGAAGCTAGGAACGGCATCCTGCGACACCTCATACACGTGATGGGAGAAGAACTGAATAGATTGAACATCCCTCTGAATTTCACTCGTCTCTTACATGAAGCCTTGTTTGCCAGCAACGCATTTACCTTCTACAACGAAGTGTCTCCGTATAATGCGCTGTATGGCAGACAACCAGCTATGCTTCCCGATTTCCCTGTCCTGGATCATGATCAGTCCGCTGAATCATCAGATCACTCAAAGGAAGAGACAATCAGGAGGGTTAGTCTGGAGGCAATCACGCAGGCCACTGCGGTTGCCAAGACGAACAGGGCTCTTCGTACGAAGACTACTGCTACGGGTGAATTTCACTACAAAGAGGGAGATCTCGTGGACTATCATCGCCCGACCACCACGAAAGACGACTGGGGTGGATGGAGTGGTCCATACCCGGTCATCCGCAACGAACCTGACCGAGGCCAGGTCATCGTGAAGGTCGGCAATCGCGAAGTGCGAGTACAGTATCCTGACTCACGACATACGCTGTACATCGAAGCACTGATGGTCCGCGAGATAGGATCGGACAATACGGCCCTTCGGACAGTATTGGCCTTTATTGCCGGTCTGCCAGCGGGGAAACCCGCTATGACTTTCGGATACCTACCAGCGAAACAGGGCCGACTGCAGATGACTGCTGCGAGCCGGCTTTCGCCTAAGGTGCACTTGGCTCTTCAATATCTCATTCGCAACTATTTTCGCATTGAAAACGTGGTTGCTGTACGACTTGCTAAGAGCCTGACTAAGTTGCCTGCTGCACCATATGCAGACAGCTGTACACTAGTGCACTATGATAACGATGTGACCCCTGGCTTTCATTATTATGAAGCTGATGGCACTGCCTTGAACATCTACGACATCACAGGGTCTACACATTCACGCATCATCCAGTGTCTTAAATCCAAGAAGCCGCTTGCTGGATTCGACCGAGACCTCACTAAGTTTGAGGAACTCGCTGATGGTTCACCACCAAGCGAGCCACCTCCAGCAGCTGCTCCTGAGCAGCCTCCTGCGGCGAATGATGGTCGGCTCCCGACCATCATAGAGGAAACAGAAGAGGATCTGGATGTCTTTGTCTTGGAGTCATGGTATGCTGAACTGATGGATGACAGAACACTCCTTGAAGCTGACACAGAAGAAGTCATGCACACAGTTCCGACATACATGACAGACTCACAGTGCGCGTTGGTCTCTACGACCTGTGAAGATGTGCAAGGCCACTTGCCGGTGCGGGGTCGCCCGCCAGGGTACGACATGGACACCTCTTACTACGTCCCTCTGTGCTCCACTGATCCGGACAGCCACTATGATCTGGACTCCGACGAGCACGGGAAGTACATCGAGCTTTGCTTCACAGCAGACATGTCCAAAGTCGTCCTGTCCGAGCAGCAACACCGATTGTTGGATGACAGCAGCGTCACAACTATGCGAGTATATGTTAGTGCCGCCTCCAAACGTGCCGTGGTCGTCAAAGAAGACGACCTACTCACGAAGGCCGACATTCAAGCGAATCCGGTCAAAGTTTCCAAAGCCCTTTACACAGAATTGAAGACTTGGCTTGACAACAAATGCTTCCAGATGACTGACTTGAGCAAAGCGTCGAACATCATGACTTCACGCTATGTATACAAATGGAAGTTTGTCAAGAACGAGAAGGGCGAAATGGAACGGACGATCAGGTTACGCTTGGTACTTCGTGGCTTCATGGACATTGAAGCCTTCGATGTCGAAACCTTCTCTGGCACGGCAAGGAGGTCAAACCAGAGATTGCTCGCAAGTTCTGCTGCATGCAACAAAGCTTGGATCATCGCTTCCCTGGACATCAACATGGCTTTCTTGAAGGGACTGACTTATGGCGAGCTCGCCGCGGCAACTGGCGAGAAAGAGCGTGTGGTGTGCTTCGCGCTACCTCCTGGGTCAGCAGCTGTCCTTCGCACATTGCCAGGCTTTGAGTCATATGACGAATCAAAGCATTGTCTTCGGTGCCTCAAGCCGGGGACTGGCACGAAGGATGCTCCCAGGGCATTCTCGCTGAAGCTCAGGTCCATCACCAGGAGCTTTGGACTACAGCCTACTTCATACGATGAAGAGTTCGAGATGAGTTCAAACCTCTTGACAGCCAAACACGTTGATGACATCAATATGACTGGGAAGGAAGATTCCATTGACAAGTACGTCAAATGTGTTGAAGATACGTTTGGAAAGTGCAAACTGAACAAGCACACATACACAAATTGTGCCGTTCGGTACAACAAGACCGATGATGGGAGCGTCACTCTTGATCAGGACGAATACATCAAACAACTTCGTCCTATCACACATCCAGAGCTCACAGGCGCTGATCCTGAGAGCAAAGCGACAAAGACGATTTCTGATATGTTCGTCAGTCTTCGTGGCGCTCTAGCCTATGCGTTGATCACGCAGGTATGGCTGATGGTCTATGTTGTTTCACTGCAACGTATCCAGGAACCGACAAACATCCAGGTACGACGACTGAACGCGGTTACCAGGAAATTGCAGGCAGGTCCGAAGAAGATCGTGTATCAAGCTATGACTCCAACAGGAGAGGTCGACCTGCATAGCGATTCTGGCTATCGTCGTCTCAACGGAGATGAAGACGACGAAGTCAAAGGCTACGGTATCCGCGGGGCTAACCTGCTGAGGCGTGGCCACACGCAAGCGGGGAAACCCGTCGTGCACCTGGTGGACGCATACTGCAAGTCTCATCGACTGCAGGTGCGTTCGAGCTACTCTGCGGAAACACTGGCAGCAGCCCACAACTTGGAAGACTGCTACCCGACCATTGTAACGCTCCACGAGCTACACTCGGGACCATTGACCCCCACACAGTTGAATAACATATTGGAACTGGGTGGTCTATGTATCAAAGTCACTCTGACTATTGATGCCGAGTCTGTCTTCAAGTCTTTGTCTAGCAAAGGTCTGAAGAAGCCCACAGAATGCACTCTGCTTGGGCACACCAGCTGGATCCGCCAGATGATGGAGCGCGGAATCGTTGAAAGCGTCCAATGGTGTGACACGCGGGATATGACTGCCGATGGTCATACCAAAGGTAGTATTGACCGCGCGTTGCTCCTACAGGTAATGGCCGGTCAGCAATCCTTCAAGCACGAGCTGAAGAAACATACTCCGTATAGGGCGGGCAGGTCGTCTCAGGACGGCCCTGCCTCCCGAGCTAGCGGGGAAACCCGCGCGCAGGTGCGCTTTAGTAGCGAGGAAACTCGCCGGTAGCGAGGCTACTCGCGCGCCCTTGCCTTGTAGGCAGCCGCTGTTGCCTAGCACTGTTTTTTCCGCGTAATGTAGAAATTCGGTGCTTGCTCGTCTCCTCCCCCTCCAACTTTAAACGGAGAGGGTTAAAGGCGAGATGTAAATCGAGCATGCACCGCTGCCGTGCCTGGCTCAAGCCGGGCCCGGCCGAACATGTGATTGTGCCTCACCGAGGCGCACTACTCGCATCTGAGATCGGAAAAGACCTTTCTATTGAAGATGCCCCTTCTATCCTTTACTCCAGATCCCATGCTTCATCTTGCTCTCTTGCTCATGCGGTATGAGCCAAAGCCTGGGATATGGGAGCGCCTAAGGCGGAACATATATCTTGGCTTACCAGTGCGTTTTCGACTTCTTGGGCCGTTCTGGGGCCATCTTGGAGGCCTCTTGGGCGATCTTTGGGGGCTCTTGGGCCGTCTCGGGCCGTCGGAAGGCCGCAAAGACGCAAATGTCACAATCCTTCAAAAACCTCTGGAACATCACTGTTTTTTGCCTTTTCTGGCCTTCATGGAGGCCCTCTTGGAGGCCTCTTGGGCCGTCTTGGGCCAGCTTCGAGCCAACTTCGGTCAGCTTGGTGGGCTCCTGGCCCGTCTGACGCCGTCGGAAGCCGTTTGGGGGGCCTCTCTGGGCCGAGTTGGAGAGGGGACCCATGAGGGGGGGCGAGAGGGCGCGAGAGGGGGCGCGAGGGGGGGAGAGGGGGCCAGAGGGGGGACCTTTGAGTCCGGGGGGGAGGGGGGACCCTTCCCCCCTTGAGTCTGGGAGGGGGAGGGCGAGAGGGGGGGGGAGGGGGGGGAAATGTCTGGGGGGGAGTCCCTCGGTTCCGACGTGTCGTGGGAAGTTCCCAGGGCAAGCGCCCGTGAAACGCACACCCTCCCAGGTCACGAGCCATCACAAAAGATGCGCTAGTCTAGCCAGTCTGCTTTCCTAGGTCTCGAACGCGATGCAGGGCCATGGGATTATGACATGTGAGCTTTCCCAGGCCACCCCCAGGTCACGAGCGTGTGGCAGGGCCACTGGATCTTCAGCATTTCACATTTCTGAGGTCACGAGCGTGTGGCAGGGCCATCGGAATCTCAGCATTTTGGCTTTCCCAGGTTACGAGCGTGTGGCAGCGCCATCAAAATCTCACCATGTCAACCCTAGCTAAAACAAGCAAAACCGCCTGAGACAGCGCCACAATTTTTGGCTCGAGTATTGCGAAAGCTTTACGGCCGGCCGGTGCCGCCGACCCTGCAGACGGAGACGACGAGCAGGACAAGGACGTTGAGGAACAGGAGGCGGAGGACGTCAGGGAGCAGGAGAGGGGAGGAGGAGGAGGAGGAGGAGGAGGAGGAGGAAGAGGGAGGAGGAGGAGGGAGGAGGAGGAGGAGGAGGAGGGGAACAGGAGGAGGAGGGAAGATGAGGAGGAGGAGGAGGAGGGGAACAGGAGGAGGAGGAGGAGGGGAACAGGAGGAGGAGGAGGAGGAGGAGGAGGAGGAGGAGGAGGAGGAGGCTGAGAGCCTGAGACAGCGCCACAGATTTGGGCTCGAGTATTGGAGTGTCCCCACCCCTTGGTGCCCTCCTCCTCGAGCTGCTGAAGGCGGCGCCTCGCTCGAGACGTCCTCGCAGCCGATTTCGATCGCGGGGAGAGCAAACATTTTGAGAACCCCTCACAATCTACGACAGCTACACATTGTTCATTCCTAATTATTCGAAAATTATTTGATTTTTTTGGGGGGCAGGATCCTTTCATTTCAAAGTGTTCTATCCTGGGCCTCTTCCTGGCCCCCAGGGGGCCAGGAACATCAGAAACGAGCACATTTAGAAATGAGAACGATTAGAAATGAACGACGTGTAGATCAACAGTTATTGCACGACTTATCTCATAGATGGGGCACCGGGTGCCACCAACCCTCCGAACTTCTGAAGTTCCTGAAGCGCCCGACGCCCCCGACAGGGCCTCCCGCGTAGTGTCGGGATCTCCCCAGGGTTCTTGCGCGGTGTCGAGGTGTCCCGGGGGGTCCCACGCGATGTCGGGGCCTCCCGCGTGCTGTCGGGACCTCCCGCGTGGTGTCGGGGTCTCCCCAGAAGTTCCCGCGTGGTGTCGGGGCCTCCCGCGTGGTGTCGGGCTCTCTCGCGTGACGCGAACCCCTCAAGCCCCTGAGGCTCCTGACGTCTTCGATTCTTCTGAAGCTCTTGAAGCTTCCGAAGTTCTTGAAGCTCCTGAAGCTTGCGAAGCCCGCGAAGCTCCTGAAGCACCTGAAGCTTTCGAAGCTCCTGAAGCTCCTGAAGCTTCTGAGGCACTTGAAACTCTCGCATGGAGTCAGGGCCAACCGCGTGGTGTCGGAGGGGTCTCCCCGGGAGTTCCCGCATGCTGTCGGGACCTCCCGCGTGGTGTCGGGGTCTCCCTGGGGTTTCCCGCATGGTGTAGGGGGCCTCCGGAGTGGTGTCGGGGTCTCCCGCAAGGTATCGGGGTCTCCCGCTTGGTGTCAGGGTCTCTCGGGCCCTCCCGCGCCCCCGCGTAGTCCCCGTCACCACGCAAACCTCTGAAGCCCCTGAGGCTCCTGACGCTCTCGGAAGTTCTGAAGCTCCTGAAGTTTCTGAAGCTCCTGAGGCTCCAAAAGCTTCTGGAGCCCCTGAAGCTCCTGACCCCCCCGAAGCTCCTGAAGCTCCTGAAGCTCCCGAAGCTCCTGAAGCTTCTGAAGCTCCTGAAGCTCCAGAGCGTCAGAAGAGTCGGAAACGTCGCGAAGCTCCTGGAGCTCAGAGCGTCAGGAGCGTCAGAAGCGTCGGAAGCGTCGGAAGTGTCAAAAGCGTCGGAGTGTTAGCGGCACCGCCTGTCCCATCACTGATCTGTTTGCTTCACGACTGCTTGTGCTTAGTTTATGACTGTGCACCCATATTCATGAACATCTCGGCAGGCAAGGCTGGGGGCCCAGGAATTGTCCCGCGTTGCCTCCTTCTCCTTGAGCTGACCGACGGCGCCGCGGACAGTCAGCAAGCTGACAGGCCGCAGTCAGGTGCAGCGGGCTCGGGGGGATTCAGGTACGCTGTATATGTTGCCTCGCGAAGCCTGTGTGTTTTTCCAGTGATAGCAGAGTTGGGTAGCTTCGCCATATAGCGCTTTGAGGCGTTCTCCGACGGCCGACGCGTTTTGAATGACATCATTCTGACAAAATCACGACGTCGGGGGTCTGGGTCTTCCTCCCGTCCTCCTCGCCCGCCTCGTCCTCGGCTTCCTGCTCGTCCGCTTCCTCCTCGCACTCCCCTCTGGTTCTCCTCCCCCGCCCTCCTCCTCGTTCCCTTCTGTTACCTCGTCCTCTTTTTTCCCCTCGCGCTCGTTCGCTCCTCCTTTTCATCACGTCCTCTATTCATCCTCCTGCACATCATTGTCTCGCCATTACTTACTTTTGGCATTTTTTGCGCATTTTCTTCGTATATTAGCTCGTGCTCTTATACATCGTGCCGTCGTGTTTTCACCCTCTCCCCTCTCTTTGTGTCTCCGGTCCAGTCCCCGCGTTCCGCTCCCTGCTCCTTCCCCCCTCCCCCTCGTCAGTGAGGGTGGGGGTTTACGGGAGATGATGACGACGCAGGGCCCGACTATAGATCCACATCCACCGCCTGCCGAGGCACACCGCGGCGGTTATGGATAATTTTCCGCCTCGGAAAATCAAGACCGGGGGGGGGAAGAAGAAGAGGGGGCGCGGAGAGGGAGGCAGCCATCTCCTCCTTCTCCTCTTCCTCCTCCCGTCCTCCTCTCCCATACTCATCCCGCTGCTCCCCTTTTCCCACCTCAGCCTCCCTCCCCCCTCCTCGCTCGCTCGCTCGCTCGGGCCGCTTGTCCCCTCAAACCTTCTCAGACCGATATCTGGCAGGTTCTCCGTGACCATCCGAGCGGATGTCCCGAATCACACCGCAGGAGCAGGAGGAGGAGGAGGAGGATGAGGAGGAGGACTTGTCGAGGCCGACGACGACCCCCGACGGTCCCCAGGTCTCAGGGTGCCCCCCGAGTTCTGGCACGGGAGGCCACGGAAAGGCCAGCCACGTTCAAACCCGCATGCCAGCATGCAGAGCCGACGACGACGACGACGGCGCCGGCCGCGGATGTAGCTGCGGCAGCGGCCAGGGCCCGCACGCTGGACGAGCGCCGGCGAGGGCCCAAGGCCCTGGGCGACCGCGGCGACGAGAGCGACCCCGCGGGGCCCAAGAAGGCCCAGCCTGATTTACAGACCTCGATCCTCGACCCGGGATCCCTCATTCTCCCCCCTCGATCGTAGACGACTGCGACGACGTTGGCGGCGACAACGACGACCCACGACCACAGCCACGACGACCACAGCGACGACGACGGTGCCGACGAGGAGCGCTGGCGGCCTACAGAAGTCTGGCGACGACCACGACGAC
The DNA here is from genome assembly GCA_963575745.1 of Prorocentrum cordatum. Lineage (NCBI taxonomy): Eukaryota > Dinophyceae > Prorocentrales > Prorocentraceae > Prorocentrum > Prorocentrum cordatum. The sequence continues at coordinate 55,696 of CAUYUJ010021368.1, forward strand.
GGCGAACGATCGACGACGGCTGACGGCTTCGACAGATCTCCAGAGTCCGGCCGGGAAAAGCACAACGCGCCCCAGAATGTGCAATCGTCCGATCACGTCCACAGACGACGACCACCACCACCACGACCACTACGACGATCACCGCGACGATCATCACGGCGGCGGCGGCCGCGGGAGCGGCCTGACGGGGCGGCGGTCTGGCGGCCCTGAGGTTTTGGGGCCCTCCTCGGCCATCTTGGCATTCGTGTCACTTGTGCACTCTGGGAAGAATTCGGAGCCTTCCAACACGTCGCACGTGGATCTCGCACGGCTCCGCGGCCGCCCACCGAACCGGAAGCTTTTCCCCAATTGGCCCAGCACCTCCACGCGCCAAGGGCGGCCCTTGCCTGGGGAACCTCTCCTTTGGTATCTCGGGTTTCGCGGGTTAGCGCAAGGCGCAAAGTCTATTGACAACCGCTGCACAGTCGGCTAGAACTTCAGCGTGCGCGAAGCGCGCGTGGTTCTGGTCCGCGAATTTGCTTCAGCGCCCCGCCCGGGACGCGCTTCAGGCCACCCGCGCTCCCAGGGCGGCGCCTCCACCGAAGGGCGCTCGCCTCGGCACAGTGACGATGTCGCCTCTCGACGTCGTCGCACTGGGAATCCCAGGCACGCCAAGTACGCGGCGGGGCGGCGGGGCGTCTCGGGCGGGGGGGCGCGTCGGAGCGGGGCGGCGTCAATTTTCGATTCATGGGTCCTTCCGCCCCGACCACTCGCCCGCGCGTGGGGCCGTCTTGGGGTCCTCTTTGAGACCTCTTGGGCCGTCTTGGGGCGATCTTGGCCCGTCTTCGAGCGCCGGGTAGCCGAAAAGGCGAGAACACCAGAACCGTTCAAAAACCGAAGGGAATCTATGATGTTTGCCTCCAGGGGCCCTCTTGCGACCCCTCTTGGAGGCCTTTTGGGGCCTCGTGGAGGCCTCTTGGGGCGTCTTGGAGGCGTCTTCGGCCGTCTGGAGGTCATTTCGGGCGTCTTGGACGGATCGGTCGGCGACTCGGAGCTTTCTTGGACCGTCTTGGGGGCTCTAGGGATCCTCTTGGTGCGCTCTAAGGCGCCTGAAAGGCCGCACCCAGGAGGGAAACCATCTCTGAACCGACTCTGGGGTACTTGTCGTCCAGGGAACCCCAGGGGCCGCTTCGCGCGCGCGACCTAGACATCTTCTTGACCAGTTACCAGAGAGGTTAGCACGCCTCTGGCCCCTTGGGCCAGCGAATTTATAATTATCCCAGTGCGACCCTACCTAGGAGTTGGAACCTCTAGGAAAGCAACATGCTAGGCTAGGCTATGCTAGGCTAGGCTATGCTATGCTATGCTATGCTGCGCTATGCTATGCTGCGCTATGCTATGCTATGCTATGCTATGCTATGCTATGCTATGCTATGCTTTTGCTTTGCCTTCGCTTTTGCCTTCACTTTTGCCTTTGCTTTTGCTTTTGCTTGGCACCCGGGGAGCGCAACTGCGGGAACCGCGCGTTTGCTTTTACCTTTGCTGTTGCTTTTGCTTGGCTCCCAGGGGACTGGGGGAACCGCCCGGGGCGGTTTCCACTGCCCGGCCCCTTTAAGCCAACAGAGTAAGAACCCTTCTAGGCAGAGCTTAGGTAGGGAATGAAAAGGGGAGGAGGAGGAGAAGGAGGAGGAGGAAGAGGAGAAGGAGGAGGAGGAGGAGGAAGAGGAGGAGGAGGAGGAGGAGGAGGAGGCGGAGCGAGGAGGAGTGGTGAGCGAGGAGCGAGAAGTGAGGAGCGAGAGGGCCGCCAGATCTTAGAGTTCCCGATGTGTCTCGTCCTGGTCCTGGCCTCGTCTTGCCAGGGACTGAAGCACTTCCTCGCCCAGTTCCCCAGCGAGTTCTCCGTCGACGGCGCCAAGGGCAGCGAGTACGTGACGTACACGCCGGCCCAGATCTCGGACGCGGATGGCACGGCTCCCAGTTGCACCCCGATTCAGCTGAGCGAGGCACTTGCGCCGCCTCTGGGAGGAAGGGGAGTTGGAGGAGGACGACGAGGAGGAGGAGCAGGAGGAGGAGGAGGAGGAGGAGGAGGAGGAGAAGGGGGAGGGGCAGGAGGAGGGGGACCAGGAGGAGGACGACCAGAAGGACGAGGAGGAGGAGGATGAGGAGGAGGAGGAGGAGGGAGAGGGAGGGAGCGAGGGAGGGAGGAGCTAGGAGGTAGGACGAAGATAAATAAGGTACATATGATGGTGACGATGATGATGCTGATGATGATGATGAGGAGGAGGAGGAGGAGGATGCTGCTACAGCTGCTGCTGATGATGATGATGGTGACGACGATGATGATGCTGTTTCTGGTGATGATGATGGTGATGGTGATGATGATGCTGGCGATGATGACGATGATGATGATGCTGATGATGAGGATAATGATGGTAGTGATACTGATGATGATGATGCTGATGATGATGACGATGCTGATGATGATGATTGTGCTAACTGTAATGGTGATGACATTGTTGTTGCTGCTGATGATGATGGTTATGATGATGAAGATGAGAACGATGATGATGCTGATGATGATCATATTCATCATGATGATGCTGATGATGATGCTGCTGCTGATCATGATGATGATGACGATGGTGAGGATGAAGATGCTGCTGCTGCTTGTGATGAAGATGATGAAGATAATGGTAATGATGATGACGATGGTGATGATAATGATGATAATGATGATGCTGATTATGATGATGATGATGATGATGATTACGATGACGATGACGATGATGACGATGATGATGATGATGATGATGATGATGATGATGATGATGATGAATATGATGATGATGATGATGATGATGATGATGATGATGATGATGATGATGATGATGATGATGATGATGATGACGATGACGATGACGATGACGATGATGATGATGATGATGATGATGATGATGATGATGATGATGATGATGATGATGATGATGATGATGATGATGATGATGATGATGATGATGATGATGATGATGATGATGATGATGATGATGATGATGATGATGATGATGATGCGCTGGCCCCCCCAGAGCAGCCGCTCCACCTGCCGCTTGGGGCCATGGAGGGCTACGCCGTGGCCGTCGGGGAGGGCGCCTCGGTGGGGTCGTCGGCGCGAGGCGACAAGGACATGCCCTCCGCGAGGAGTCCAAGGCAAGAGAAGGCCGCGCCGTCCGCGGATGAGGAGGAGGGAGAGGGGGAGGGGGAGGAGGAGGAGGAGGAGGAGGATGAGGGGGAGGTTGAGGGAGGCAAGGATGATGATGATGATGATGATAATGATGATGATGATGATGATGATGATGATGATGATGATGATGATGATGATGCTGCGAACGATGATGATGATGATGATGATGATGATGATGATGATGACTATGATGATGATGATGATGATGATGATGATGATGATGATGATGATGATGATGATGATGATGATGATGATGACTAAGATGATGATGATGATGATGCTGATGATGATGATGATGATGATTATGATGGTGGCGATGATGACGATGATTATGATGATGATGACGATGATGATGCTGACGATGGTGATGCTGGCGATGATGCTGATGCTGATGATGATGATGATGACATGATGATGATGGTCATCATCATCATCATCATCATCATCATCATCATTATGCTGATGATGCTGATGATGATGGTGGTGGTGGTGATGATGCTGCTGCTGCTGCTGCTGATGATGATGATGATGGTGGTCGTCATGATTGTGCTGGAGATGATTACGATGGTGATGGTTCTACTGATAGGACGGATGACGATGCTGACGACGACGATGATGATGATGTTGATGATGATGGTGAGTATGCGGACGTTGCTGATGATGCTGATGACGAATGCAATCATGATGTTGATGTTGATGATGCTGATGTTGCTGATCGTGATATTGATGGTAAGTGTTCTGCTGATGCTTCTGATGATGATAGTGATGCTGATGACGGTGTTGAAGATGCGACCGACAGTGGTAATGGTGATGAGGTTGTTGCTCTGCTGATGCTGATGCTGACTGCGATGGTGGATGGTGATGCTGACGATGATGATGCTGCTGATGCTGGTTCGGATGATGGTGCTGATGATGCTGATACGGATGCTCATGCAGATGCAGATGCTGATGCTGATGCTGATGCTGACGGCGTTGATGATTCTGATGGTGGCGATGGTGATGATATTGACGATGACGTTGACGATGCAGATGATGTTGATGATCATGGTGACGATGGCGACGCTGTCGTTGAATATGCTGATGATGATCATGCTGGTGATGATGATGATGGTTATGCTGATGTTGATTATGATGGTGCTGATGACGATGCGCATGATGATGACGATGCCGACGCTATCGTTGACCATGATGATGATGATGATGATGATGATGATGGTGATGATGATGATGATGATGAGGATCGTGATGATGATGATGGTGCCGACGATGATGATGCGGATGACGATTTGGATGATGACGATGATGCCGTTGATGATGATAATGATGGTGGTGGCGACGCGTCTTTTTTCTTGGTAAGGTTGATGGTGTTGCCGCTGCTGCTGCTGATGGTGCTGACGATGCTGGTGGATGATGAAGGCACCGATGGCGGCGATGATAATGCAGCTGGTGCTGGTGCTGTGTCGGGTGATGATTATGCGGGTACTACAGCTGCTGCTGCTGTTGCTGATGATGATGATGGTGGCTATGATGATGCTGCTGGTGGTGATGATGTTGATGGTGGTGATGATGCTGATAATGATGATGACGAGGGTGCTGATGATGATAAGGATGATGATGCGGATGATTGTATTATTTATGATGGTGATGGGATTTCTGCTGCTGCTGGTGATCGTGATGGTGATGATGATGAGGATGAGAGTGATGAGGATGATGATGATGATGATGATGATGATGATGAGGATGCTGGTGATGATGATGGTGAGGATGATGATGCTGATGACGCTGATGGTGATGATGATGATGATGATGACGGTGGCGATGATGCTGCTGCTGCTGATGATGATGATTATGATGATGCTGACGATGGTTGTGGTGGTGGTAGTGACGGCGATGATGCGATGATGATGGTGATGCTGCTGCTGCTGCTGCTGTTGCTGCTGATGGTGATGATACTGACGACGCCGATGGTGATGCTCATGATGCCGATGGTGAGTGTCTGGCTGATGACGATGATGATAATGATGATGATGCCGACGATGGTGATGGTACTGATGATGAGGATGACGATGCTGACGATCCTGATGACGATTATGGGTATTATGCTGAAGTTGGCGATGATTACACTAACGACGACGACGACGACGGTGATGCTGCTGATGTGACGAGGACAATGCTGATGACGACGATGATGACGGTGGTGCTGCTGCTGTTGCTGCTGTTGGTGGTGATGCTGATAATGATGATGCTGATGATGCTGATGATGATGACGATGATGGTGATAATGGTAATGATGATGCTGCTGATGATGATGATGATGCTGCTGCTGATTCTGATGATGATGCTGATGCTGGTGCTAATGCTGACGCTGATGACGAGGATGATGAAGAGGAGGATTTGGAGGACGATGCGGAGGGAGGAGGAGGAGGAGGAGGAGGAGGAGGAGGAGGAGGAGGAGGAGGAGGAGGAGGAGGGAGAGAGGATCTGTGACCAATTGGCAGTCCTACCACTGCGGGACCAATCGACGCTGTGGGATCGGACACACACGCTGGGTGTCCCCTCTTGACTGCAGACTTCTTTCGGATTCTGAATCCCGCCAGCGTGTCAGAAATCTGACCTGCAGGCGTAGGGTTCACAGTTGGCTGCTTAGATGGGGAGGGTGAGAAGAAGCAGGAGGAGGAGGAGGAGGGGGAGGAAGGAAAGACGGGAGGGAGGCATGGAGGGAGGACGGAGAGAGGGAGGGAGGTAGGGATGGAGGGAGGGAGGGAGGGAGGGACGGAGGGAGGGAGGGAGGGAGGGAGGGATGATGATGAGGAGGAGGAGGAGGAGGAGGAGGAGGAGGCGACAACAACTGAAGCCATGAAGAGGGGCGACCATGCAGGGAAGAGGGGGAGCGATCCCGCTTAAGGGGCTCGGGGCGGGGGCTTAAAGGTGTCACACCTGGCCTGCTGCTGCCAACGCTGTTGCCGCTTTGGCCGCGCGAGCGACCTGGCCCAGCGCGATGGCCTCCTCCCACGAAAGCCAGAGAAGCTGCACACCTCTCAGAGTGGCGGGCCCTCCCTCCCTCCCTCCCTACCCCCGCTCCTCCTCCTTCCTCCCCCTCCTCCCCCTCCCTCCCCCTCCCTCCCCCTCCTCCTCCTTCTCCTCCTTCTCCTCCGCCTCCTCCGAACTTCCCCGCGTCTGGACCTGGCCGGGGGAGAGACCAGGGAGGGAGCCATGACCTGGGACCAGTCCTGGCGAGTCCGGAGGGTGGGCCTGCATTCCTGACTACTCTACCGTCCCCTCGGGTGTTGCTAGAAGTACCCCTGGCCCAAGGTCCCCCCAGGATTCTCGGGGTGGCCCAGGCGGCCTCCAGGGCACCCCTCACAAGGCCCAGAGGACCCCAGGGGCTCCAAAATGGAGCGAAAAGCTGGGGGCACCTTGGGCCAGGGGCACTTCTAGCAACACCCGATCCCCATTCCAGGGGAATCTAACTTGCCAGAGCAGGTCAACCGTCCTATAATGGCCTTTGCTGGGTCTGCCTGTGCACAGCCTGTGCATTCCCCCCTTGTGGCTGGGATCCCGTGTGAGCCGCGCGCGTAGCTCCCACAGGAGGAACAGGCGAGGGGGGCAACAGATGAGCTCAAATCCTGCGCCCTGCAGTCCTCAGCCCAACAACGGCACTGACCTCTAACGGGCCAGGCTTCCCTGGGCTCCTCCTGATCACGTGGGGGCCTCCCAAGAGGAGACAAGAGGGCCCCCTGGGGCTCACGGAGGAGGGCGACGGATAGGATCGGGAGCCCAGGGATAGCCTCAAGGGGGGACAGTGGGGAGCCATTCCTCACCGTCGTGGTCTGGCCGCTGCCCTCCACTGATCACCACCTGCGGGCAGGTCACATACCGAGCCGCCTCCCGAGCCAACGAAGACCACCCCCGCAACCACCAACAGCTGGGCCTGTTGGGGGGGGCGGAAGGGCTCAGCACCTAATCGAAGAATGGATGGATTCGGCTTGTGTTCGGGATTCGTTTTTTGTTGTTGTGTATGGGGCCAAGGGGGCCAGGCGGACAGCGACGACGACGACGACGAGGGCGACGAGAACGAGGGGGAGGAGGCCAACTTAGCCACACGATCTGCACGCATGCTGCGGCAGAACTGCTGGTGGGTAATCAGACCTTCTTGAACAGCTCTCTGGGACTGATGCGCATCGACCTTGATAAATCTGGCCCCTCCCACGGCCTCCTGCACCTCGGACCACCAATGACACCTGGCCTGGTTCTCGTTGGCTGAACCTGGGAGGCGGGAAACGACTGACATCGTCGCCTCGCAGTCAATGTGCATTTCACGCCCCTCCTCTATGATGGCGTGCGATCCTAGCTGCCGAATCGCAAAGTCTTCTCCGTCCCTAGCCGACTGGTCTGGGCCCCCTCCTAGCGGGACCACCCTACAGAGCCCACGAATGATGTCCTTTTTGTAAGTGACAACCACTCCGCCGTTCTGAGCAAGGGAACGGTCACCTCGAAACAGGACCCGTCGGTGAAAACCGTCATGCCTTTCTTGATCACCAGTATGCCTTCTCTGGGCCAGCTTGAGGACTGATAATGCTAGCCCTTGGGGTCAGTCGAGGCCTGCCGAACCACACGCTCGGGTCAGGGAAGAGGGCCTTGGTAAACAACTCGCCGTCAGTTTCGAGACGTTCTATCATTTTCCTCGCACGTCTGCTCACATTGTCTCTGCGCTCTTCCAGCTTGACAAGGCTGGACAGCAACGCCTCAGACGATACAGCGTGCCTCGAGCGCCTCTGCACAACTTGCAAGCCAGGTCGATGCCGTCGGCATACATGGCAGTTCTAGACTGGGTCCAGTATATGTTGGAGATGATACCTTTCAGCGACTGGCGACGGTGGCTGTGCCATGTCTCCCAGGTCGGCTGGGTAAATGGGGCCCTGATCGACTGCCAGAACGCGCTACCCCTCCAAGTCTCGAAGCCGCTCTGGCGATCCTGCCCCCCCCGAGCACTTGCCCTACGAACGCCGTCTCTGACCTGGACCTCGAGGAACTGCGGAGAGAGCCGAAGGAACTCCCCGCCCCTCCCCAGGTTGTCGACAAACGGCTTCCCTTGAAAATGGCGGCGCCACCCGATCCCCTGGAGGGTGGCCATCACGACAGCCACTGGCTGCTTGACCATGTTCCAGGGACTCTTGGCGTCCAGGGCGGCCAGGCCGCCCCGGAAACGCTCTCCCAAAACCTCCCCCCGCACCTGCTTGATCCAAGCCGCGCTCGCAAACTCCTGGATCGCCTGGCCGTCGTGATCTCACAGGGGTCCGTCCTGGCCAGGAGCGGGTGGAGGGTTTCTCCTAAGGGCTTAGGCGACTCGTCGTCGTCGTCCTCCTCCTCCTCCGTGGCCATTTTGGCTCACTGTGCCGATTTTGGGGGGCTGTCAGCCTCCTGGTCGCGCGGAGACTGCTTGTCCGCGGACTGCATTCGAGTATGCTCGAGACAAGGGTGTCTCGTTGATCGAACGTCTCCCCAGTTTTGTTCTCTCATGGCGGACGCTCCTCCCTCAGCCACGGTCGCAGACGGGGCGCCCCGACGTGGCGGCATCCATGAGCGCAAGGGCCATGGCGACAGTGATCCTCCTGGTGCTCGTGGCGATCGGTCGCGGACCCAACCTCCCAACGAAGAAGCTGCCTTGGACTCCTTCGCCACCATGGCCTACGCGCAGACCCTCAAGGACAAGCTCGACTCCATGGAGTCCGCCATCAGGGACACCATCAACGCCTCCGTCTCCTCTGCGATTGGCAGCGCCACGGGTCCCATCTCTGCTGCCCTCGCGGCGGCCCAGGCGGGCATCAACGGCCTCTCGGGCAAGATCGAGCAGGAGGTCGGCATCGCAGTCGGCCAGCAGATCGACGCCACCCGCAAGTCCTTCCAACAGCAGTTCGACGCCTTCACCAAGGGGATGGCGGACATCGAGAGCCGCCAGGACCAGACCGATAATACCATCAACCACATGGCAGAACATATCACGGCGCTGCAGAAGGCGCTGGACGTCGCGAGCAAGCAGCCGGCGCAGGAGACCTTCGTCGGCCGCGATTTCGACTGGACTGTGGACCTCGCCATCATCAAAGTGCACGCCGACGGCTCGGCCACATTCGACAAAGCCACGGGGGCGCTCGCCAAGTGGATCGCCGAGTGCGGCATCGACGAATCTCTCTTCTAAGTTCAATACCAAGACACTTCACGATACTACACGATCCAGTTCACGGGCCTCCCTGGCCCCGCCTCTCGCCGCGTGCAGAAAGCGCTGGACAGCTTCCGCAACCGCGATGGCAGCTGGGCGCGCGTCCGAGCCCCCGCTATTGCAGGCGGTGGTTCGGTGGAGCTGCGCGTCGGCCCCGACAGGTCGCCCAAGCAGATCAAGACGGAGATCGTCGGCAAGCGGATTCGGCAGGCCCTCGAGAGGGCGTTCCCCAACCACACTTGGAGGGCCGACCGAGCCGAGGGCTGGGTCTCGGCCAGCTGGTATCCTGTCCTCTCCTTCGCGGTGCATCCTGGACGAGATGAAGCTACTGCGATTGCCAGCCAGGACACTGGCCCCCCCGCCCTGGGCATCACGCGCGCGCAGATCAAGGACGCAGTCAACGATGTGGTCACGCCTGAGGCCGCTCCCCAGTTCTGGCTTTGACAAGATTTCAAGAGGTATGAAGCGATCCCCAACTGGTCCGTCACCGAGTCTGGTTGTGGGAACATGGAACGCACGTGCCCTCTTCAGCTACCAGGGACGACGCGTGGTCGAAAAGTCCTCCTACCTGCGCTCCCCTCCCCTCGCCGAGATGATCCTTGGCAGCCAGGAGGTCCACCATAATCACACTCAGCTGCTCGCTTTCATGGTGGAGATCGGCTCCAAGCTCTGCGTGCACTCCTCCTTCGCGCCAGGCCACCGCGGTGAAGTCAGTGGCGGCGTCGCCGCAGTCTTCCCTGCAGGTCTACAGGCTGAGAGCGAAGCCCCCCTTCCTGGCCGTGTTCCGCGCGCTATTTTCCAGGCTGGCGACCAGAAGCTGATATTCTACAACACTCACGACTACGAGATCAACGACGCGGCGGCCAGGCGCGTCTCGACGAAGATCAGCAGCGACCTGCGCCTTGCGAGGGCAGACCCGAGCAAGGCGGTGCTGGTCGTCGCCGGGAACTTCAACTTCGACGCCGCCGGGAAGCTGAAGCTCGCCGAACCTGCCGCCAGAGCCTCCTCTGAGGCCACTGAGACATCGAAAGCATCGACACGCAAATGACATAGTGCGCTCAAACATCGAGTGGACACCGAGGGCAATGATACTACCCCAACTACTTTGCTGAGACCATGGCAGAGTCGACCATATACCGATGCTTCTGCTCCATCGCGCCATCCCAGATGACCCAGCTGGTCGTCACTTCCACTACCCACCCCTGAGGAGCTGTCTCGCCGTCGAGTCAGCGACCATGCTGCCGTCCTCATATCCTTCGCCATGCGTGACCTCAAGGCCGAGGAGAACCAGCCGATTGCCATGTGCATTTTCAAGTCTCCCATCTTCAAGCAGATCGCGGAGACGGTGTTCAGCAGGACTGATCTTGACAAGCTGTCGCCTCCGTCGAGACTGATCCAGAATGCGGAATTCCTCCGAGAAGTTGCGCGTGCTGCTCGAGATCGCATCCACGAAGAGCACCCTGGGCAGAGTGAAGTCCAACTCCAGCTAGCCAAGTCGATCGCTCGATCTGTCTGGCTTCAGGATCGTGCTCTCGCTGCCCGCCTCCTCCGAGTCCATGCCAAAGCTCGAGACATCATCGACGCAAGCAATGACTAGATAAAGCTCGCCGACCCCGCCAAATTCGAGGAGTGGGCTTGCAATCTCTTCCGACAGGGCGCTGTCCAAGGCCGAGCTGCCATTGACGCGGCCCGCCAGAGGGGCCGTCTTCCGCCCGCGCAAGCTCGAGCACAGTTCCAGGCGCTGCACCGCAAGATCCAGCTCTAGAACCCGATCAGCAAACGCTTGGTGCTCACCGGTGCGAAGTCGAGTGTCGGGACAGTGATGGGACCGACCGAGAGATTGCAGAAGCTCATGGAACATTGGCAGCCTGTCTTCCAAGGCAAGAGCGTGGAAACTGCGATGGCGGAGAACTACCTCGGCCAGCTCGCGCCCAAGATCGACTTCAACATGTGCAAGCCCCCCGGCTACGACGCGCTCAAGAGATTCGCGAGCAGGTCTTCTTCTACCTCGCCTGGCATGGACGGGCTCCCCTACACCGCCTGGTCCGCGCATGAGAAGTGCGCGGAGACCCTCTGGCATGTCGCGCGCTGGGCGCTGGGCGGCGGCCTCCTCTCCGACAGAGCCAGCGCGACGGCCCGGGCCTTCCTCCCCAAGGGGGGAAAACGGACGACGCGGAGCACATCGGCTGCCACCGTGACCCGTCCAAAGTCTGAGTTCTTGGGCTTCGGAACACCTCTCTCAAAATCATCAGCAGCGCGATGAGCGCTGCGATGGCCACGGTGGCTGCCGACGTGGTCCCAGCATCGCAGCGGGGGGTCATCCACCGCCGCAACTTCGGCTACAACGTCATGGAGCTGGACGTCGAGAGCCGCATCGCGCCCGCCGGCCCCGACGCCGTGGCCAAGCTGCCCGCGCTGGCGTCGCTGGACATCGCGCAGGCCTTCCCGAGCTTCGCGCACCAGTTCATCCGCCTCGCGCTGAAGGCCATGGGCGCCCCTGGGGCAGCCCCGCACTTCTTCGACGCGATGTGCCACGACATCCTCGCGATGGCCCCATGTGCTGGCAAGTGCATCCCGCTCTTCTACATCCGCTCGGGCATCGTACAGGGCTGCGGGTGGAGTGGCACGCTCTACGCGATGGGCACTGCCTGCTTCCTCCTCGACCTTGAGATGAAGCTCGAGCTCAGGGGTCTTCGGCTGTGCAGAGCATGTGCCGACGACCTCGGGCCGGTGCTCGCGGCGGTCGCCCACCTGACCCACCTGGCAGGGGTCATGGTTCTCATGGGGGACCTCGCGGGCCTAGCGTCGAAGCCCGCCAGGTGCCACATCGTCCCGCTCGCGGGCCCCGTCAACGACGAACTCGTGCTCAAGCTGCGCAGCGCCCTGATCGCGATTGCCCCCCGCTTCCAGGAGTTCAACATCGGTGACCGCCTGACCTACCTCGGGGCCCTGCTGGGCCCTCCAGCGACCGAGGGCCTGATCTACGCGAAAGTTTTCCAGAAGTTCCGCTGGCGCACCAAGATGTGCAGTGCCAGCGGCGCCCCCTCGATGGGTTCCGCCCAGTTGTTCAATGGCCGTGCCCCCCCTGTCCTCAGCTACCTCGCCCAGTGCACTCTGCCGCCGCACGAGTCCTTCAAGGCCGAGAACTGGGTCAACGTCTCGGTCCTGCGGTTCCCCAACGGGGCGTTCAGGGTCAAGGACTGGCCGCGACTGCGGGACTGGGGTGGTCCATGCAGCTCGCGACGATTGCCAGGATCGTCCGAGCGGCCACGTCCACCTTCAGCAAGTTCCCCGTGATTCGTGAGCGCCTCCACAAGGGGGCTCGACCAGCACGGCGACGACCAGGCGCTGCTTGGCGCCGCTCGGGCTGCCCTCCACATGTCCCCTCCCTGGTGGAAGATGCCGCCTATAGTCGAGACGTTCCACCAGATCGTGTCTGCGGAGTCGAGCCACCGCTACTGCCCGCCCGCGCTGCTTGCCCCTGCCCTCGAGGCCGCGAGGGCGACCCTCGCAGCAGGCAGGCCAGCCCGTGCCGAGAGGCTGGCACACGCTGCTGCGAGGAGCGCGCTGGGCACCGACTCAATCGGCCCGTTCCTGGTGTCGCGAATCACGATCAAGCTGCCCGGCCTCGGTGTCCTCTTCGAGCACGACCCTGAGGTGTTCGGCAGGGTGAAGGACGCCATGAAGAAGCTGCCGCCGTCATGGGCTGCGGCGTGGATGCGGACTCTCTCCTTCCCATGGTTGACTTTGAGCAGAATCATATATGATTGCGGGCGCAGGGCCTGCATCTTCCAGTGCGCCGACGGCACCGACTTTCAGAAGCACTGCTTGACATGCGCCCCGCTGGCCTCAGCCGTCGCGGCTGCGACCCGTGCTGCTGTCCAGACCGAGGCCGTGGCAAACCTCGGGCTGCTGGACATTTCCATCGAGAACATCGATAAGATCGCGGTCGCCTGCGGCACCTACCACATACTCCGCACGGAGTACACTGTCGACGCGGAGACCCTGCGTTCGACTGCATGCGCTGCCCGGGGAGCCTCGCGGACGATGCGCAGACCCCCAAGAGTGCTGCGAGCTCCCCTCCCTCGCGCTGACGAGCCGCCCCGCCATCACTTCTTCAAGTTCACGAACACGGAGCGCGCCGCCCCCGCCGCGGCCTGCTCCCTCCACCCGTGGGCGCTCCTGTGAGCAGGGGCTAGGCACGGAGGCCGCGGTGCGGCCGCGCGCTGGGGCGGGCGACGCCGTGCCGTCGGCGGGAGACAGAGCGCCTCGGCACGCTCGACTCCTCCTCCTCCTCCTCCTCCTCCTCCTCCTCGTCCTCCTCCTCCTCCTCCTCCTCCTCCTCCTCCTCCTGCTCCTCCTTATCTTCCTCCTCCCCTCCTCCTCCTCCTCCTCCTCCTCCTCCTCCTCCTCCCCCTCCTCCTCCCCCTCCTCCTCCTCCCTCCTCCTCCTCCTCCTCCCCTCCTCCTCCCCGTCCTCCTCGTCCTCCTCCTCCTCCTCCTCCTCCTCCTCCTCTTCCTCCTCCTCCTCCTCCCTCCCTCCCTCCCTCCCTCCCTCCCCCTCCTCCTCCTCCTCCTCCTCCTCCTCCTCCTCCTCCTCCTCCTCCTCCTCCTCCTCCTCCTCCTCCTCCTCCTCCTCCTCCTCCTCCTCCTCCTCCTCCTCCTCCTCCTCCTCCTCCTCCTCCCTCCTCCTCCTCCTCCTCCTCTCCTCCTCCTCCTCCTCCTCCTCCTCCTCCTCCTCCTCCTCCTCCTCCTCCTCATCCTCCTCGGGTCGCCTGCGGCCCTGGGGGAAACCGTGCAGGAGCGGGGCAATGAGGAAGCGGAGTCCCGACGCGCATCCTGGGTGCAGTGTCCCGGCCGCCTGCGCCGTCCGAGCCCTCAGCGTCCTGAGGGCCGTGTCGCCGATGCCGTTCGCCGTCGTTCCCCGGATCGCTTTGGCCAACGGACCCGTCTGAAAGACCCTGGGCCGCCCTCGAGCGCGTCGTCCTCCAGCATCGGCCACCTTCGAGGCAGGGGTGCGGGAGACAATTCGGAGGATGGCGGGTCGGCGGCCCTAGTGGACCCCCCCCTCCTGAGGTGCCCGCCTTCAGGCCCCCGTGCCGGCCCAGGCCCCTCCAGTGGAGACCGACAGCCCCGCTCTGACGTGGCGCCGACTTCCGTCCGTGCAGCTGTTGCACAGTGCTGGATTTCTGGCCATCGCAGGTCTCGGCCAGAGGGCACCGTTCGGGCAGGAGCCGCCCACTCACCCGCGCAGCTGCTACTCAATTGGTGCACTGGTGGTAGTGTGTGCGTGTGCCTGGGAAATCTCAGGCGAGAGCCTCGTTAGAAAACATACTGGATTCCATGTGCTCAGCGTCTGCAAGCTTCCAAGACGAACGTACTTGGCGCTACGGCAAGGGCCATATCTTCAGATTGGCCGGCCCTCTATCCATGTAGTTTGTTGAGGTCTGGTCTTCAGCATCGCAATTCGCCAAGACATCTCGAGCGAGACGCCCAGCCTGGCCTACGGACACGTCTGGTGGTGCGGCTGGGACGGCTATTGGGAAAGAAGATGGGTGGAGGGGGGCGAGCGAGGGAGAACGGAGGTGGTGGGCACCGACTGTGGGCCGCGTCCGAGGGCAACAACACGGGTAGGCTAGAGGGGGGCAGAGGCGGGTGGAGGAGGAATGACGAAGGGAGGAAACGAGGAAGTAATATGAGGATGTAAGGTAAGGGAAAAGAAGGGAAGAGCAGGGAGTAAGGGGAGCGGGAAGGAGGTTTGACGAGCAGGGCGGAGGTAGGAGGGAGAGACATTATATATGTCCCCCCTCCTCCTCCCCCGCTCTCCCTCGCTCCTCCCCCCCCCTCCTCTCTTCTCCTTCCGTCCGCCCCCTCGCCCAGCCCCCTCCGTCCGCCCCCCCTTCCCATCCTTCCCCTTATGATGCCTCCTGCCCCCTCGCTCCTCCTCCCCTCCTCCCCTCCCCCTGTCTGCTGCCTCCTCGCCCCCGTCCCCCTCCCCCCGTCTCTGCTTTGGCCCTCGAGTCGCAACGCGGCTCTCCGGCGGCCGCTCGGGACGACCCGGGCAGCCCTGGAGATCGCTCTCGGCGTGGCGCTGCTGCTGGACAAAGCACCCCGAGGCCGGAGAGCCGCAGAGCACCGACGACAGCGCACGGCAAGCCCCGGACCCGAAGCTTCCCCGCACGGGACGACGCACAGCGACACAGCCACGGGCTTCTGCTCGAGTCTGCTGCCGGCGCCCCGGCGCCACCGCCTGGCCCAGCGCAGGGCCGCCCCTCCCCCAGACGTCGTGGGCGCGCTTCCGCTTCCGCTTCCCCCCCCCCCCGCAGGGCAGGGGAGGCTTCGGCGGCAACTCACGGGAGGCTTGTGTGTCCTCGAACGTCCATCTTCCGAGTGCATCATGTAGCGTGCGCCAGCGTCTGGTAAGCAATGAGAGGCGCCCACTCAGCGCCGAAGAGCGTCGACTACCATCTTTTAGCGTCGACTTACGTCGATTCCCAGACCCCCGACGTCATGATTTTTTGGTATAACGTCGACCCCCAGAGGTCTCGACCCGTTCCCTGGGACCAGTTTCTCATCCTGAGTTGTGTTTTGACGGCCCCGAGGCCCGGTAAGGGCCCCCAGAGGCCGAAGATAATGAAACACCTCCCGCCGTGTTTTTTCTTCACAACTCGACGGTCTCGGGGTTCGCAGCAACCAGCAAGATGGTGCGGGAGGCCCCCGCGAGCTGCCACAGCAAGAGGCAGACAGCAGGGGGCAGGCACAGGGCGAGGCACCCAACCTTATCGCCGTCACCCCAACATACTATGTTCAAGTCGGGCCTGTCGCTGTACAGGAGGAGTGTCCAAAAATGTTCAAACAATAGAATGAAGACGATGTTTCTACTACTTTTTGGGGGGGGGTATTTTTAGACATTCGCCTTAAATCCGCCTGTAGGGGGACACGCCCGACCTAATAACATGTGCGCGTCCCCCCCTCCCTGGGGCGACGCGCGCACCGAGAAGTCTTCTAGTATGCGCTCCGTGGCGGGCGCTCTCTGGCCATGCCGCTCGGGAGACGACCTGCCACAAGATTGTCACATTTCGTGTGCGGGTCGGACGCGCGCCTCCAAGGAGGACATCTAGTGCTAGTGTGCCTTTGTGCGTCCCACCGCAGGCCGACCCCGCCGCGCCCGCCTCCGCCGCCTCGGCCGGCTGCCAGTTCGCCACCCCCTCGCCCTGGCCGTCTCCGGCGCCCGCTTGGGGGGCGCCGCCCTGGCGGCCCCGGGCGGCCGAAACCATCCAAAGGGTGTCGTCGCCGTCGTTGTCGTCGTTGTCGTCGTCCATCCTCCTCTCTCCTGCCTCCTCTCTCTTCCCTGCTCGTCCTGAAGCCTGAAGCCTGGAGACTGAAGGCATCGGAATCCTTAAGGACGCTGTCATCACTCCTCTTCTTCTTCCTCCTCCTCCTCCTCCTCCTCCTCCTCCTCCTCCTCCTCTCAAGCCATCTCGGCACGAGAGCGCGCAGCTTCCGTGCCGAAGCACTGGTGCTTGCCCGAGGCGCGTGAGGCACACCGCGCGGCCGCCCGCCATATTCGAGCACAGTCGTAGTGACCAAGGCGCGTGCGAGGAGAAAAAGAGTTACGTCAGCACCATGTTCAGCCAGAAGATCTGGTTCACATGCCAGAAGTGCAAGCAGTGGAACTGAGACGCCAAGCTGCAGGGCCGCCAGTGCAGACGCTCGCGGTGCGGCTCGGAGGTAGAGCGCCACACCCACAAGGGCAAGGGCAAGGGCAAAGGAAAGGGCAAGGGCCACACCGACACCAGCTCCAGCAGCCAGGGCAACGCCGGCGCCGACAAGTAGCCGCTGCAGCAGCTGTTGGTCTCCATCGCGGCGGGCGCGCAGCCCCAGCAGCTGACCGCTGTCGCAGCCAAGGCGCTGAAGGACCAGCCCACGCCGCCGCCCATCACGGCAGAGGAGGTGAAGAAAACATCAGGGACATGGAGAGACGCCAGCTTGAAGCGCGAGCAGGCGGTCGCCCAGGCACTGCCCTGCGAGGAGAGGCTCGAGGCGGCGCGCGCCAAAAAAACCCAGGCCGCGGTGATCCTTGCGGAGGCCACCCAGTGGCGCAAGGAGGCGGCCAACGCCTTTTCGGGGACGGCGGGCAGTTCGGACGACACCAGCGCCAGCGCCCCTGCGGCCCCCGAGCTGAAGTGGGGCCCCGCGCTGTTCGGCAACCTGGACAGCCTCGACGGGATTGACCCCGAGGAGAAGGAGGGGCTCGCCCACGCCCAGGGAGAGCTCAACAGCTAACGCTCCAATTTCGCGTCGATGGGCGACGAGATAAAGGAGCGCCTCGACAAAGCTCGAGTAGTACATTCGAGGATAACCGAGAGGCTCGCCAAGAAGTGCCGCGCAGATGACGTGCACCGACAGCGCCGACGTTGACGCCAACGCCAACGCCAGCAACCGGCGCACCAGCAGCAGCCCTCGGCACGTCCAGCGCCACGAAGGCAACGGCGGGGGCGTTCTAGGAGAAGCAATTCGCCGAGGCCCGCGCCCAGCGCGCCATCGCCCAGGCCGCCGAGAACGCCGCGACAGCCACGGCGAACGGCGCGGTCACGGGCGCCGCGCCATCCGCGGCCTGGCGGCCCACGCCCCGCCCCCAGAAGACCGCGGCGAGCAGCGGGGGCATATTTTGCGGCAGTGCACCGCAGTGGGGGCCTACAGCCGAGAAGTGGATGCGGGGACCACTTAAGCGCGGCGACTTCCACGGCTACGCCTTCCAGGAGACTCACTTACGAGTTGAGGAGCTGGACCGCAAGCAGAAGCTCTTGGGCGACTGGAGGCTCCGAGATTGTTTCTTCGCGGCGACCCGCCCCTGCGAGGGGCGCGCGCGTGCGCGGCAGCCCGCTGCCACTTCCAGACCGCCGCGTTCTGCGAGCTCGCGGGGCCAGGCCGGGCCAGCCGCGCCGCGGCCAGCCTCGCCGAGGGCAAGGGCGCTGGGCAGCTTCGCGACTGGATGCCGATGCTCTGGCACATGATGGGCTACAGCGCCCTCCTCATCAGCGTCCACCTCGACCGCTGGGAAGCTGCGCTGGCTTCCGTGGAAGCTGCGCTGGCTTCCGCTTGGCGCCGAGAAGTCGGTCCTCCTCGGCCGCTTGGGCAGCCTGCACCGGCGACAGTCGTGGCCCATGGCGCACGTGCGTCAGACAGCATCTGGCCGAGTCGAACGCGAGGTGGTCGCGTGGTTGTCTGCTAGAGGCGAACTCCGCGCAGCAAGCCTGGCATTCTTGCCAACTCCCCAAGGAGCGTTCAACCTGGGACACCAGACGGAAGTGGCTATGTACAGTATGCCGTCGTAACGCTCGGGGCTTCTCGAAAGGAGCGGCGCGCCACGGGCAAACGAGGCCTGCCGTCGCCTGAGTCTCGACGCGGCGGAGTGGGCGGAGGGGTCGGCAATGGGTAGCGGGAAGCCGCTAGGCTGTGCGATGGAGAAACAATTATTTTCTGCCAGGGCGGCATTCGCGTCTGCCTGCGCGGAACCTGCAGTGGCCACGTTGAGAAGGCGCTTCCATGCGGGTAGAGAGGTCTGCACACGCCGCTCCCATGGAGCGAAGTCCTCTCTCGGGCCAGGCAATTCCGATACTTGTCGCCACGCGCCTCGGAGCCAGACCAGATCGCCCACGATATGGTGTAACCAGGGTGTTTTGCCCACGTTTCCAGAGTAGGCCCGATAGGCCGTGGTGATAAGTCCCTCAACCGTGTCGGATCCAAAATGGATAACTCTGCCCAGGAGACGCAACCTGTGGATTCGCGATTGGTCTGACAAGGTCTGGGCGCCGTACTGTAGCTAGCACAGCTTGTGCGGCGGCAGCGTTGTCGGCACACTGATACATCCCACATGCAGCGCGATATCTTCGCAGCATGGCGTGCCTGAGTTCGCCGTGTGCACCACGTTCCAAGTTGCACCGCGTGCCGGCGTTGAAAAGGAGCGAGAAGGTAAGTGGGGGGTCCACGAATTTCGTTTTCATGCTGAGGGCCTCGGAGCTCTGGGGGACCACCCTGAAGACCTTTTTGCCTAGGACCGGTGCCGATGAGGTAGTGCCCGCAATGCGATATGCCACTTCAGGCCCAAGACTGCCCCTTTCATCCAAGATGGTGCCCAAGTGGGGATACTGTCGGACGGCCCGAAGACGCGTGCGCCCCATGACCTGATCCTCCCACTCCCATCTACCCTGCATGTGCTTCCATAGCTGCAGCTTCGCTGCCTTGGCGTTCTTGCCATGGAATTGGAAGAGGACCCCAGTCTTCCCTGGCTTGAAGTTCAGGGATAGGCCGCGAGAGGCAAATGAGACAGCAACTGCGCCCGCAATCTGGGGCGCGCCCCCGGAGCTGGAGTGGGTCGCCTAAAGTAGCAAAGGCGCCGTCATCGAAAAAGAACACGTCTGAGGCAGGCAACGTTGCCGCGGGCTCGCGCTCCATCATCTGGGATAGAGATGCGCCCTGCAGGGTAGGAGCCTTATTGCGAGATCTAGGTGCTGAAGTTGGTCCTTGGCTAGTTGCATGCATTCCGCCATGATAAAGTTGAAAGCGACATCGCCCAACTGTCGTCCCGGGACAGCCCCAATCACAGAGTAAGCCTGCAGAGATGACCCAGGAACATGAAACCATGACCCGCGATATGACAAGGCCACCAAGGCCCTGACATGTGGACCAACTCTAGCTGACGAGAGGCTAGGCTCGCGGTCGCGCAGCCGCTCCATGAAACGGCGCATGGCCGCAGGGGGGGGCCTTGTCGTCCGCAGGAGCAAGGCTAGGTCTTCGAGAGACTGTCCTGTGCGCATAACCAATTGTCTCACGGACTTGTAGAATGCCTGGGCCACATCGATAAGTAGATACAGTATGGATGTGTGCTGTAGTTCGGCAATGTTCTGATACGTGCGCATGGCTAGTCCAGCTAGATCCACTCCCCGTCCCGCCGTTCCCCCAAACTGCGAGTCCCCCGCATATCCAGGTCGGGCCGTAGCTATAAGGGTGCGTGCCAAGGCTGTGGACTTCTTATCCACCCGCGAAGAAACCATTGCAGCTCTGGAGTGACTCGGCCAAGACGGGTCCCCTGAGCGCTTCCATATCTGCCAGTGAGATCTCCCTTTTCCACTGTTGTGGTTCTTCCAAGCGCATGATGGCCTTCGCCGCCACGGGAAAGTGGAGTTCTGGAAGCTCGGGGCCGAAGGCTGAGAGCAATCTGCCCGCGATGCCGTCGAGGCTCGCAGCGCTGGGGCGGGCGCTGGAGCATGTTGTCTGGCTGTCGGCCAGCGAAGGGAGGAAGACGTCTTCCTCTGGCAATGCGCGGATGATTTCCGCATCCAAGGGGGGGGGGGGGGGGGATCGTCTGCGCATGTTCGAGCGGCGCGATAGCTGAGCATTCCTCCCTCCCAAAGTGTGATAACCAGATATTAACCGCCTGTGCAGCAGTAGCTGCGGGTGCGCCATCCCTACCTCTCACCACCGGCAGAGCCTGTGCCACATGCTTCTTATTGGACCTTGCACCCATGCGTCGGAGTGCGGCGAAAGCCTCGCCAGAAGCATGTTTGCCCCTTCCCGATTGGATGTGGTCGGCATATCTCCGGTAGTGTTGGAGGGCATTTTGTTTGGAGAGGCATTTGGCAACAAAAGTGTTGTGTAACTTAAATAGTTCGCTCATGGCAAGAGTATTGCCCTCAATATCTCTGAGAAGGTCCCACAAGGACGCGAGCACCCCTAAGATGGTAATGTTATGGAGTCATAGTTGGGCCGGGTCGACTGCGACGAACATTCGCCCGATAGGCTGGGTAGCTAGACGGAGCCATTTCGCACGACATCGTTTGGACTTGTCTGCCTGTTGCAGCCTCGCCGAGGCGGCTAGAGTGAGGTGTAGTGAACTGCACAAGTCGTCAAAGGCACGCCTGCAGGATTCCCGAGCCCAGACCGCCGCAGCTGGAGTAGGAGGTAAGGTAGGGAAAGGCCGGCCACAGAAGTGCAGATCAAGCAACCGTGATCGATGCGTGTGCTGAGCATACGACTGAAAAGGCGGCCTCGTTGACAGTGCTCCGCGCATGTCGCGTCTGTCGCAATGCGAGCGTGCGTTGATCGAGAGCTGCCATTGTGTCCTGCTGTATCCATCCCTGTCGTGGCTGTGTTCCTCGAACGGTGCGCTTAGCAGGGAACGCGGCCTCTACGCATGCGCGTACATGTTGATCCAAGGCGCATGTGCGATCCGAGCTGTGTGTAGTATAGTCAATATGTGGGGCCTGCTGGAGCACCTGTACAATGTTTTCCCTAGCCTCCGGGTCAGTCAGCAAGTCGGGGCCATGTGGTATGCGATTGAGAGAGGCGCTCTCACGCATGCATCCCGATGGTGGGAGAAGAAGCAACGCTCCTACCGCTTGGTTGTCGTCCTGCGCGACCGTGAGATCCACGACCCCGTCGACTCCCTGCTGGAGAGCCGCCGCGCTGTCCGACATGGTGACATAGTTTCGTCCGCGGGCTGGGCCCTTGCCAGCGGGCGCGGCCCAAGAGCCCGAGAGGCTTGAATTCGGCGGTAGAAAGGTAGACGGAGCCCACTGTTGTGTGTCCAATAGGAATCGATGAAAGTGTGGCCCTGCAAGATCCTCCTCCTCTGCATCCTGTTCCCCTACCGCTGGAGAGGCGACGCTGCCTGACGCGGCATTCGAGTCCGCTAGTGTGATGAGGTGCTCAGCGCCTAGCCTCCTAGCTCGCGCAAGCTGCAGCGTGGTGCCCCACCATTCGGCAACCTTGACTTCGGGAGTTGGATGGGGAGAGTTGGAACTGGAGTGGGGCGCGTGTTGCACAATCACATGAATGCAAATACCGTGTCCCCTGATGGTCACAATGAGCCGTGCAGGTTCCGCGTGGAGCACCCGACACATAGACTTGGTGATAAAGTGCCCTTGCATGTACTCGATGTCCTCATGGATCCATAAGGCGCACCCGTCAGAGCCGTGGGGAGCAGCAGTGGAATGTAGTACGTAGTAGTCACCCACCGTCTGTGCCTGTGTACGCGTAGCCTGGTCTCCAGAGCCCCAACCAAGAGATATCGTTGTGCTGAGAACTGAGTAACTAGCCGCATGAGCCTTCCAGGCCCTGGACCAGCAGAATCCTCCAGCCCGTCCCAGACATTTGGGTGCATGGTCAAAACGTTGGCCGTAGCAACCCAGAACTTGGAGGTTTTGTGAGCATGTTGCTCTCCCAGCGGTGGGGTGGCGGTGTTGGCAACAGCAGGAACGTAATCCAATGTGGAAGTAGAGGGAGGATGAACAGGCTGGAGCGGAACACGGAGAGCGGGCGGGTACTGCACACGCTGCTCAATGCTAAGGAAATCCGCCCATAGCCATTGCAACGCCTTCGCGTGCCATGGGACACCGAGCTCCGCTCGCCACTGAGCTTCTGCGCAAGCAGGCAGGATGTTCATAGCGACCAACCTAGCTAGTGTGTCAGCGATTTCGTTCCAAGGGCCCCCCTGGTGACCTGAGATGTAGGCCCAAGAGAAGGCCTTCGCACATCTTTTGAGGATTTGGACCAAGCCGTCAAGCGTAGTCTTGAGATCAATAATCTTGCCTTTGAGGGCCCCCCAGGTGGCCCCTCGAACAACTTCCATGTTATCCGTGTGTACCATCGCATCCACGCTGTGCATGCGTGTATACTGGATGCGCCAAGCTGCTGCCCAGATGGCAGCCTCGAGCTCCGCAACTGCAGACAGCAGCGATGGAGGATATACACTTGATGTAGAGAGCGTGCAAGCAATATACCCAAGGAGCCATCTGCGCTCACTCTTTTCCGCGATGACTACAAACGACCAGGCAGGAGGGCATGTCTCATCGTTCCAATCGTTGAAACCGCCAGCGGCTCCGTCCGTGTAGACGTAGATTTTGTCAGGTAAAGTCCCGGGGGCGCCCGATAGAGTTCCCAAAGCCGAGACCGTGGTAGAGCGCGAAAACTGTGCTTGCGTAAGTATGTCGGTTCCCAGAGGTGTTGCCCATCCTCCTAGAAGAAGCTCCTTAGTCTATCTCAAGTCTGGGATCGGGCTGATGCTGGGACCTTGGTGCGACAGGCTCTGCTCAACGGTAGGAGAGGGTGGGGGAGTGGGACAGCCCCCTGGGCCGTCTGCTGTCTGCGGCGGCGCATGCAAGTTCACTGCATACAGACCTATTTGTCACAGCTCATCACGTGCAGCCTCCTCCGCTGCATGATCACTCTGCCCAGCCTGGGCGCCCAGTGGACGCTGCGCTCCTGGAACTCATGTCGTCATCTGCGCGTTCGGATTCGTCTTCTGAAAGCCCATCGATGGTGTCACCGCGCGTGGTCTGCCGCCTCGCATGGGCCTGGGCTGACTTGTCGAAGGCAACCTTGAGGATGTCCTGGCCTTGTCGATGAGGGGGGTGCGCCCGTCCGCCCGAGCGTCCTGCTGCCGCCGAAGGGCGGATGGTGGCGGCGCCTCCGCACGGGCCCCCGCGGCCTCCGCTGCCTGCGTTGCAGCCTCCGCTGGCGACTGTCCTCCCTCCAAGGATGGGGGGATCGGCCGGGGGGCCGGGGTGGCGGCGGCGGCGGCAGCCGCTCTTGCCGTTGCGGCCGAAGGCGGCAGGGGGGCCACAGGGGCGGCGGCGGGTGCTGCTGCGTCTGCGGCCGCTAGCGGAGGCGCCTGCGGCTGCGGCGGCGGCACTGGCCTGCATCTGTACGTTGAGCGCCGACTGGATGATGGCCATCTGCGCCGTGAGCTTGCTCAGCTGCTCGGCGAGATTGCTGTGGTGGCCTGCGTCGCCGCGAGCTGGACTGCGGCTGACGTGGCGGGCTGTGTAGGCTGGTCAGCTGGGTGCTCGTGGCCCTCTGACTCTATCTGCATGGCCGCGTCCTTCTCTTCGAGCTCGGTCTTTTCAAGCTGCGTGAAGTGCTCGAGAAGCTCCTCCGCCTTGCGAGCGTCCTCCACGAGGCTCTGCGCGTGGACTGCGGCGGTCTTGGTCTGCTCCTGCAGGTCCTTCTCGTGCTTCTGGGCGTCGGCCAAGCGCTTGCGGATGCGCTCTAGGTGGGCCTTCTGCTGGTCCACCCTCGTCTTCGCATCATGGGCGGACATGACCTGGTAGAGCACGACTGAGTAGTCAACCTCTAGCTCTCTAATCACGGGGCCCTTCTGGCCCATCTCATATGCTGCATGTATCTGCTTCTCCAGGGCGTCTAAGGAGCCTTGGAGCTGGGCGCGGTGCGTCTTGAGCTCCTTGGCGGTGGTGGGCGGCGGCAACCAGAGCCCGTGGCCTTGCGCGACCTCTGGGTCGACGGGCCTCGGGAGCGTCAGAGGCGCAGGCTGCTGCGCGGTCTCCCTGGCTGGTGGCGCTGCACTTTGCGCCCTTGGCTGCTGCGTAGTTGAAGGAGCGCCGCATGTCCATGAACGCCGAGGCGCTGTGCCCGACCACTGGGCATGGCGATGCCTTGGCCTGCTGCTCCTTCTCTTCGGAGTCACAACCTTCCAATCGTTGTCGTTGTCGTCCTCCTCGTCGTCGACGCGGTCGCGAGGGTCCTGCTGCGTGCCGGCCTGCGAGCAGAACCTGCACGACGTCGAACTGTATATGTTCTGGCGCTGGCAAAGCTTGCACTCCCAGAACCTCGGCTGCTGCTGCCCGCCTCTGCGAGCGTCTGCGGCGGAGGCGTGCCTGTCTGCCTGCGACATGCCGCTGTGGTGGGCGTTCAAGCGGCAGGCCGCCCCCGCCACGCGCGCGAGCGCTCTGTCGTGCGAGCGGCGGGCCCGCTCGCGCCTGTGCCAGGCCGGCTCGGGGGGGAGGTCTGCTCGCGCCGTGGCGGGGGGCCCGAAGCCTGCCACGGCGCGCAGCAATATTGCGCGGCCAGCCGCTTCGGTCAGAGGCAGGCCAGCGCGTCTAGCCTCCGCCCAGCGAGGGGTTCGCTGATCGCTGCGATCAGCTCCCAGAGGGGGGAGGGAGGAGGGAGGAGGAGGGAGGAAGGGGGAGGGGGGAGGGAACAGGATCTTGGCCCCTCCCAGGAGAGCACGTCTAAGGCACTGCAGTGCCACCCGCCCACGCACCTCGCAGGTCCGGGCGCTGCACGAGACTGGGTGCCGCTCCGTTCCGTTCCGGTCGATGGTTTGGGGGCTCCGCACTGGCGTTGGTCGGGGGCCCCCAAACGGGGGCGGTGACCGCACCGTGCGGTGATTCGGTGGGGATTCGGGGTCATTGCACGGTTTTGCGACTCGAGCCTTTCTCCGAGGATGTCTTGGGCGACAGGAGCCTGCAGGTTCCCAAGACCGTGCGGTGACGGACCGTGCGGTGAGGTATTGGGGATTTCGAGGTCA
Source organism: Prorocentrum cordatum (assembly GCA_963575745.1). Taxonomy (NCBI): domain Eukaryota; class Dinophyceae; order Prorocentrales; family Prorocentraceae; genus Prorocentrum; species Prorocentrum cordatum. The sequence continues at coordinate 81,459 of CAUYUJ010021368.1, forward strand.
CCGCACGGACAGTCACCGCACCGTTTCGGAACTCTCAACTTGGGTGTTTGGGGGTTGTTTTGGGGAGTTTCAGTGTTTGGTGCGATCAAGCGGTGGTTCGGAACGGCGATTGGTTGACGCCTTTGGTTCCAGAGTTGGCGTTTGGATTTGCGGGTTCTCCGCGGCGGCCTCGCGGGGGTGTTCGCCTGACGGGCCGGGTTCTGTTCGCTTGATGGGCCGGGCTGTTTCGCTGAGCCGTTCGTGGGACGGACCTCCGGCGTTCGCCTGACGGGCCGGGCTGTTCCGACTGCGGGTGTCTCCCCTTCCAAGAGAGAGAGTGCCATCACCAGCGAGAAAGACAGTTCCCATCGAGGCTCGCGTCGCTGGGCTGGCCTCGCCATCGCTTGCGAAGAAAACAGTTCCTATCGAGGCGCGTTTCGCCAGCCTTGACTAGCACCTCGAGCACATGCAGACACGAACCACCTCCGCGTGGCGCGGCGCAGCTCGCCCAGGTCGCGAACAGTGGAACACTTGCATAAAAGGGGAAATTCGTCACATGCTCCCCCATGCATCAGAGCGGCGACACTGCCAGGCCAATCGTCGACTCCGAGGGCGAGCTTGGTCTGGGCCCCGCTGGAGGAATGGGTTGGGCACTGAGCCGCAAACCCGCGTGTGCACCACTCGCTACTTCAAGTCTTGCTTCCATTGGAAGAGAGGGATGGGCCTGCCCCGCGAATCCACATGTCCTTCACGAAGGCCAAGCGCGTCGACTCCGAGGGCGAGCGACTTCCAAACCATATATTTCAAGTCCGGGTTCCGCTGTGGGAGAGGGTTGGGCGTCCGCCGCGATGTCGCATGTTGTTCACATATATACACCACGTCGACTTCGTGGGCTAGCTACTACAAGAGTGGCTCCACAGGAGGAGTGGGACAGCGCCGCGAACCCTCATGTACACCACGGACTCGCTACATCAAGTCTGGGCTCCATTGGAGGAGAGGGCTGGGCCTGCGCCGCGAACCCACATGTCCCTCGAGAAAGCCAAGCGCGTCGACTCCAAGGGCGAGCTACTTCAAGCTTGGGCCTGGTGAGCTCCCACTGGAGAGTGCCCGATTCCTGCCACGTGGCCAACGAGCTGCTCTTCGTGTTCGAGGCCCGAGAGGCCCCGTCCCGAGGGCGCTCGGCCGCGGCGGCCGCGGCGCCGTGCGGGGAGAATCGTCAGCGTTGCGATCCGCGTCGCCGCGTCCTCCTCCTCCTCCTCCGCCTTTCCCTCCTCCTCCTCCTCCTCTTCCTCCTCCTCCTCCTCCTCCTCCTCCTCCTCCTCCTCCCCCTCGGTACTCGGAGCTGCGGACTCTTGGTTCCCCCCGTGGGGATGCGGCCGTCGAACACAGGGCGCTTGGGGACGCCATCCCTCCGGAGGGAGAGAAGGCCTCAGCAATGGTTCGGGCAGCCCCCGAAACCCAGGGCGGTGAACCGCCAGGGCGCGCCGCGGGGCCACGCTTCCCAGCGGTCGACGGCGGAGCCTTCCCCCCAAACAACCCCAAATTGGATGTTCTTCGGCGGGAACTACAGGTCAGCTGCCCCCATTTTGTCGGACGGGGCCAGGACGGGGATAAATATGTTCCAGAGCGTTGCGGGATGTTGTGACAAGGCCGCGGCGCCCAGTGCATCCTCTGGAACCGCCGGATCTCAGAGATTCTCGATTTATCCTCGCCCGATGTTATCCACGTTCTGATTCCGTCTTAAGGGGGGGATAGCTGAATAAACAAAATTCCGAGGAGAAATGAAAGGGGGAGGAGGTGGCGATGCGGCGGCAGGCAGCGTGGGAGTGTTGGCTGCGTGGCGTGCATACTGTCCCCCCTCCTCCTCCTCCTCCTCCTCCTCCTCCTCCTTTTCCTTCCTCTTCCTCCTCCTCCTCCTTTTCCTCCTTTTCCTCCTCCTCCTCTTCCTCCTCCTCCTCCTCCTCTTCCTCCTTCTCCTCCTTCTCCTCCCCCTCCTCCCCCTCCTCCTCCTCCTTCTTCTCCTCCTCCTCCTCCTCCTCCTTCTCCTCCTTCTCCTCCTTCTCCTCCTCCTCCTCCTCCTTCTGCCCCTCGTTTTGGCTTCGTCTTTTCCTGTCTTCAAACCTCATGTCCTCCGGGCGGGCGCGGCAGCGCCTGCGGAGTGCGCGGCATGCCGCCGCCCCGCCTTTCGGCGGCGTGCGGTGGGCCGCCCTCGGGACGTGGCGGCCACAGCCCGGCGCGGGTGCTCCGTTCGAGGTGGGCGAGGAGGGGGGGAGGGAACGAATGTGCAAGCATGCGTCCCCTGACATCCTCTGATATGGTTTCAGAGCTTCCGACCCCTTCCCTGGAGGGATCCCTTTGTGATGGTCCCTGGGCCCGATGACGAGCCCCGGGGGCCGACATCCAGCAGACGCGCCCAGATTGAAAAAAACAGGTCGCTGGATATCTGGGTCTGAAGGAGGAAGGGGGAAGAGGGCGGACAGCTGGCTGCGCGGTCGCCAGGATGCCAGGTGGTGGCAGCCCGAGGGCGCGACCCGAAACAGAGGTGCAGTCGACCTCGGCTGCGTGGCCCGAGGGCGGACGAAGCGCGGTTGTCGTTGCGCCAGGCTGGTGAGGCGAAAAGTGAACGTTTGCGTCCCGGGTTCACAATCAGATTCCCAAGCCTCGTGGCCACCGTTTGTGCCAGTGGCGGCTCGCCAGTGTCGTGTCGGGATCTACCATGTTGGCAATGACGTTGCAAATCTCGCAAACCCAGGGCCCCGAGGAGGAAGCGGACCTTTCTGATCGGGAAGCGCAGGAGGCCACGAATGCCGAGGTCGCAGGCGCTCTCGTCTTAGTGCGCGCCGTCTAGGCCCTCGTCGTTGGCGCCCTCGGCGGGCTGCGCCGCCGGCGCCGTCGCCGCCCCCCGCGCCCTGCGCCCTGCACCTCCCTCTTGGCCGCCTTCTTGCGCGCGTCCTGGCTGGCCCTGCCTCCGCCAGCCGCCCCGGCGCCAGGGGCCTGGTGGTCGCTAGCCGGGGCCTGGTGGTCCCCCTGGGGCCTCCTTTTCCTTCTCCTCCTCCGCCCTCCTCCTCCTCCTCCTCCTCCTCCTCCTCCTCCTCCTCCTGTCCAAAGCTCTGTGGACACGGTGCAGCTGTGGTCGGTGCGAATGGATCTCAGTTCTAGTCATGAACAAGTATGTGTGCAACAGTTGTGGATGCAAGGTGCAGCTCTACAAGCCTCGTCGGCGTGCCGTGTCTTTCGACCGCTCCATCGACGACGAGGGGGAGTTCCAAGACTGCCTCGAGCCCGAGGAGAACACCTCCTCCCAGCGGGCCCGCGGCCAGGGCATCCTGAAGCCAGCCAGCCGCAGCAACTCACCAGGGCTTCGACGCCGTGCAGGAGGATCTGATGAGGTGACGGATCTCCTGCAGAAGGCCATCCTGGCGATGGAGGATCAGAACCTGCAGGGCACGCTGAAGCAGCAGCTCCAGCGCCTGATCAAGGACGCCGCCGCCGCCGTGACAGAGGCTCTGCAATGCATCACATTTACATGAGCAAGCAGTGGCCTCCGTTCTCCGCCTGAGGGCGAGCTTGAAGGCGGCGGAGGAGAAGGAGACGATGGCAGCGTACAAGTTAGCAGAGGCCAAGGAGGCCAAGGCCAATGCGGCCCAGGCTCTGGCCGTGGCAGAGGGCGTTCACTCATTGCAGCCAGACTCGAGCGCCACGCCAGAGGGACCAATGTTTAAGGTTGAGTGGGATCAAAGTTTCTTCGACAGTTTGTCGGACATGGAGGTCACGGAGACGGAGCGCAAGGCGCTCGAACAGCTCCAGAAGGACCTCACCGCTACCAAGTCCGCTCTCGAGGGCAAGAGCTCCGAGGTGAAGGAGTGGCTGGAACAAGCGCGTGCGCATCAGAAGGCCATCCTGGAGAGGACGGCGAAGAAGCGCAAGTCGACAACGGGCGAGGCCGTGCCAGGTGCGACCACGCCAGGCGCCACCTCCGCGACACCTTCGCAGGAGATGGAGCAGGCAGAGAGCACCTCCGAAACCACCAAGCCGAAGGCGCCCACCGAGAGCATGGAGCAGCGCAAGCAGCGGCTCCAGGAGGAGGCGAAGAAGTTGTCGGATGCGAAGTTTCAGGCGCCGCAGGCGGCCTCCAAGGCGAAGGGCAAGGGCTCGGCGCTCAAGGCGGCCACCCACGGGGTAGAAGTGCCATTATGACAAACGACGGCAGGCGCTCCTCAGGCCTGCGGCGACGACGCTCAGGACGCTGAGACCCACATGTTCGTGGCGAGCGTAACGGAGCTCAGTGACAAGGTGTGGAACTACATCCAGCACCACAGTACAGAGTGCCAGTTTTGGGTTTTGTTGGAAACCCATGTGCACGAGAAGGGGGAATTACAAAATGCGATGAGAGGGCCATAAAGCTGAAGCTCCGATTGTACCACAATCCTGCCAGGCCGTCTGGGGGGATCGTCGCGACCAGTAGGCAGCACAGGTCGAATGAGGGTGGAGGAATGTTTTTTTGGGAGGGAAACATTTACAGTCCCACCTCCTTCCTGAAGCACGTGTTGTCCCGTCTCAACTTTCAAGTATTGGCCAGTCGTCTTTCGACGGTTTCTTGCCGATGGTCATCAATTTCACGGGGTGCAGCATGTTGGTTGTCTACTTCTATGGCCATCCGTCTGTGCTCATGAGGGGCGCCAACAGAGCCCGATTCAGTCGCTTGGGCGGGCTGCTGAAAGCGACGAGGTTACCGTGGGCCGTCGTGGGCGACTTCAACATGTCCCCCGCCGTGCTCCAGGCCTCGCTGTTCGCCCAGCAGCTCGACGCCGTCAGTTCGCGCGGCGCCGTGTGGCGGCAAATGTGCAGGGCCCTGACTAATTGACTACATGTGGCTTGGAAGCCACGCGTAGGCTTGCGCATTGCCTTCAGGAGCTCGGGCCTTCAGCTCATCGCGAGGGTCCTTGAGCTCCCCGGAGGCCCCCCCGCTCCCTCGGCCTCGCTCCTCCCCCACCCCTGGCTCCAAGAGTAGCCTTGCACGTGAGAAGCGTCAAGTGGCCCAGCAAGAGGCCACTCAGAAGCGTGACAAGTTTCTGCTTTCCGTCTTTGGGGACTGTGTTCAGTCAGAATCTCAACCAGAGGGCTCCCACGGCGACAGCGCGGCCGAAGGTAAGCCCCCCTCTTTCTCTGAACTTAATCTTAATGAGTGACCAGACGAACCTGGCCCGTGGGAAGATGAGCCTGATTTCTCCTGCGAGGCGGCTCTCGCCTCGGCCCCTCCCCCCCCCCCTCCTTGCCCCCTGCTGGTGACCCCGCCCCCGCGCCCAGGTCTGGAGCTGCAGCAGGTGCCGCCGATCAGGCTGCCCCTCTGTGTTCGGATAATGGCGCTGGCGAGCGCATGTCCCCAATCAGCCCTCGCCCCAATTCGAGCCAGCCCCCCCGTTATCCAAGTTCAAGTCAGCAGAGAGTTTCAAGGAACACCCGAGAGCCTGAGCCTGATAGCACTGGCCCTGGAGCCCCCTCCCCAGAGCCCTCCTTCAAGGTTCCCCAGGAACTGTGGAGCAAGACGAGGTCTGAGGTTGGGTTCGCTTCGGGGACCAGTTGTTTAGAATGTGTCACTCCTCCGTGCTCAAGTCCGTTGCATTTAGGCTCAAAGAAAAACGCTCAGCTTCAATTTCAGGATTATACGCCGCGTGGGCCACCACCGTCGAGAGAGCTATCTCCGCACGCCACCAGGAGTGTGCACCTCGTGTCGCGCGTGCCCATGGTCCGCAGTTCCGTGTGCGACGAGTGCGAGAGACAGCTCATCGGCGGCAGCTGCACCTCAGAGATATGAGAGCGCAGTGGTGGACGAGGCTAGCCACGGTGATAGCAGGCATCAGTCGCCACATCGAGCGCGACAATGGCGCCCGACAGCTTCAAGACTACCGAGAGGCAGGCTACAAGATGATTGGTGACATACCCGAGGGCGTGCACACAGTCCTGCGTGAAGGACGTGACCCCCCGTGGGAGAGATGGCTTGACCTACTTCGGGGAGGAGCCACGACCTCAGCGGTGGTTCTAGAGTCATGGGTTCGATGCGCACAACGGGTGGCAGCGAGAGCCCAGAGAATTGCCATACAATTATCCATGTCAGAGCTTCGCGAATGGATGCAGGAGCCATCGTCGACAGGCATCCTGCACAAGGCTCTGAAGAAGCAGCCACTGCCGCAGATTGAAGTGACAACGGGTCCCCATGCCATTTACCATCCCATTGACATCATGGACGAGAAGGTAAAGCATTTCAAACAACTTTGGGCGCCAAACCCATCAATTATTCCGACACGTGTGATTTGTTCAGTCGTATTACGCTTGAGGCCGTTGACAGGCCACTGGAGCCCATTGATGGAGAGAGCATCGTCAAGGCGTGCAGGAGGATGAAGGCGAGAGCGGGTACAGGAGTTGATGGGTTCACTCCAGTTGATTTTGAACGCCTGCCTCCAGCAGGTATCGCGGAGATGGCGTTGATCCTGGAGGCGATTGAGGCCACGCTCACGTGGCCAGTACAGATTCTTCTAATCTTGGCTAAGCTCACGCCGAAAAAGACTTCGGGCGACCGTGCGATAGGATTGGCCAATCGATATGGTCAATGATTCGAGAAGAATGGTCAATGATTCGAGAAGAAGAGATCCAAGTTTGGAGTAAGAGCAGATGACGTTTTGGGACGCTGCGGTGAAAGGCAACTCCTGCCTCCAGGAAGCCTTCTTGAGATCCATAGACGAAGAAGTTGCTCACAATTTCCAGATGCAACACGCCCACGCGATGTTAGATATTGAGGCCTTTTACGACTCCATTCCATGGCAGCCCCTTGTGGAGGCAGCATTACGACTCAATTTCCCGCCTGTGGTGCTGTATCTTGAACTGGTTCAATGTATTGCTCCACGGGCTTTAGAACAAATGGGTGCAGCAACTGAGGCATTCGAACCAAGTCAGAGTGTGGTGCAGGGGTTGAGAGCTGGCACGCGGTTTGCCAAACCCTCGCCCACTTTGTCATGGCCCATGTCACGACAATGCACCCTCGTATGGGGCACAGGTTGTGGATCGACGACCTATCCCAGACTACGAGAGGTTCCCGACGGGCTATTCGTACAGAGATGATCGACTGCATCACCACCACATATGAACAATTGAAGCTCAGGCAATTGAAGGTTGCGGCCAAGTCGACGATCATGTGCACGAACATCCAGGACACGAGCACCATTGTTCGAGCGCTACGCCGACGAGGGCTCCAGATCAAAGGTGTGAAGCAAGCTACGTACCTCGGCATCGACTTTGGCTGTGGCAGACTGGCAAGGTCGACCCGTAGGATTCGTGACAACAAACACAAGTTGATGTCAACAAAAATCAGGAAGTTTACCACTGCCTCTCGGCAGTATCAGATCACCTCCAAGCTCCAGAAGCAAGGAGGATTGCCTGCGGGCCTCTACGGCCACCAGGTCCACGGGGTCTTCGGGCAGCAGTTGGTCCAGGCGAGGCGGAGGCTGGCCCAGGCATGCTCCAGTGGCAACAAGGGCAGGTGCCTCACCGCGATCCTGGACCTCAAGGCACCCAAGGCGGATCCAGCCATCAAGATGGTGATCCAGGGTGCCGACCTCTGGCTCAAGACGTGGCGAGATCATCTCTCATATACGTGAAGGAATACGTCGCATTTGGCCCAAAGTGGTAGCACGACTTCAGGACGCCGAGACCTCCAACCAAGTCCGACTGGTGAGAGGGCCGGTGTCAGCGGTCGTCCTGAACCTGTTGCGCGTGGGATGGCGCCCCACATCGCTTTGTGAGTGGAGTTACCCTACCAGTGACAACACGTACGAGGTTTGGACTTCCCCAGATGATTCATATACTGGCAACCCGCACCTGGACCAGCATCAGCATCTACTACGAGACTTGGAGGAGGCAGCCAGCCGCACTACCTGGACACAGGCAAGCAAGCAGTATCTTGGAGGAGGACTGGAGCGAGGAGTGGATAACGATTCCTACCGTGCCTAGCTCCGTCACCTCTCTTCTGGCCCCGACTGGAGCAGACTGGCGGAGACGATGGCAATGATCGCGGCTGCAGGATGCTGGCCCAAGGTGAGAAAGGTCGAGATGATCAAACACTTTCGAGGATCAGACTTGTGCGATAGGTGCAAGGAGAAACCCGGGGCGGCCATGCATCGTTGTTGGGAGTGTAGTCACAACAAGGGGTCCAAGGCTTTCGACATGAGTGAGGACCTTGTGATTCAGGCCACCACTCAGATCAACACAGCGGAGGCTTTCTGGCTGAGAGGCCTCATCCCTGAACCGTGGACACGCGTTCCCGAACCTGTCGGGCAGGACTCCTGGGAAGCGACGGGCGTGAATGAGGTTGAAGCTGGTTGCTTTGGTGAAGGAACACGCGGGTGTCCGCTTCTGTTTTCGGGAGACGCTTCGGGGGGACCTGGCTCCAGTTCGCCTCGACTCCGACGCGTAGGAGTGGCCATTGCCAGGCTTTCCTCTCTGACCCCCCTGAGCCTCGAAGCCTCCATACTGGGCCCCCTAAGTGGCCACGGACAGGTTGTTGCTCGGG
>CAUYUJ010021368.1:92500-117500 GCA_963575745.1 Prorocentrum cordatum
GACATTCCTAGATCGTGCCAGAGCACAATTCTTGGGACTTCAAACATACGAATCCTTGAAACCATCGCAAACGTTTGAGACGAATGTGCGCGGCGCTTAGGCGAAAACCACATTTTGAAAGCGACCCGCCCTCTATCAGTGAAGCCGTCGCAGACGTTTAAGACGAAGGTGCGCGGCGCCAAGGCGAGAGCCCCTTTTTTAGAAAACGACCCGCCTTCCATCCGCGAAACTGTTGCACAGTTCAAGCTTCAGTGTTGTAGATGGTGAGGAAGTCTCAGGCGAAACGCCCGGCCCGTCCTACCAACATGTCGGGGTGCGACAGGGAGAACTTATTCAGAAGGCTAAGGGATGGAGGAGGAGAAGGAAGAGGAGGAGGAGGAGAAGGAGGAAGGGGAGAGGAGGAGGAGGAGGAGGGGGAGGAGGAGGAAGAGGAGGAGGAGGAGGAGGATTAGGAGGTGCGAGGAGCGAAGAGCAAGGAGTAAGGAGGAGGAGGATCATGAGGAAGAGTTGGAGGAGCAAGTGGAGGAGGAGAAGACGGAGGAGGAGGAGGAGATGGAGGGTGTCACGGAGCAGCGAGCAGCAAGCGGAGACTAGGAACGGGGAAGCATGGAGGAGGGCGGAAGACGGAGGATTAGTGAGGAGGGCGAAGGGGTGATGGTGCTGGTGGTGATGGCGATGGTGAGGAGAACCAGTTGCCCCCGTGGCACTGCGGACTTCTCCACCCTCTCACGCAAGAAGAGCAGGAGGACGAGCGAGGGAGGAAGACGGACCAGGAAGGAGGAGGGTGGAGCAGGGAGGAGAGATGCGTTGGAATGGGTAGCGCAGGAGGATGGTGGTGGTGATGGTAATGAGCAGGAGGTGCGTACGTCGGAGGAGGGAGGAGAACACACACGCTCGCACACACACAGACACACAGACACACAGACACACAGACACACACACACACAGACACACACACATTAGCGACGATTCGAAGTGTGAGGTGCCACTCAATGCTGCACACACGAAGGCAACTTGCACCGTGAGTCACGACCGCCCGACTGTTCGCCATAGGCTGTGGTCGTGGTCTGCCCACGGCGCGATCTCGGCAGTGGGGGAACGTGGGAGGTGCACCGTGGCGCTTTACGGGTGGAGTTTCGAATTGTTAATGACATCCAAGCGCGGCGAGACCCTGGGGAGAACCATGAGCCCACAGACCATCCCTACACAAAATGCGGCAGCCCATGGCCATACCAGGCTGGGCTTCGGTGCAGGGATTGCTCCCGTGCTTCTGATGCGCTGCGTGGGTAGGACGGATGGTGGCGCCAATTCCATACACGCTTGTCAGCGCGCTTGTGAATGCAGGGGGGTAAGTGTGTCGGGCTGTCATGGTCCCACGGCGGAGGGGAAGGGCGAGGGAACCAAACAGGAAGATGTGAACAAGGAAGAACGAACAGGACGAGGGTAAGGCTGGAGGTGAAGGGGAGGGGGCGAGGGGAAGGAGGAGGTGAAAAGGAAACGCTGACCAGTAGGACGGGGAGGAGAAGGAAGAGGAGGAGGAAGAGGAGGAGGAAGAGGAGGAGGAGGGTAAGCAGTAGGATGAGGACGAGAAGGGCGAAACGGAGGAGAGGAGGACGGCTCCGGCTCATGTTCCTCCTCCTCCTTCTCCTCCTCCGCCTCCCTCCTCTTCTCCTCCTCCTCCTCGATACCGTCAAGGGCATTAGCGCTACACTGCGATCCTCCTCCTCCTCCTCCTCCTCCTCCTCCTCCTCCTCCCCTCCCTTACCCTGCCTTGATCACCACAGATGGGAGTCAGGGAGGAGTGGAGGAGCGGAGAGGCTTAGCTGTCTCGATACGCCGTTTTTGAAACGCAACTCGTACCTTGCTCAAAACGTCTGCGTCAATACGTTACCTGTTGGCTCAACGTGTTGGCCCGCGTTTCGGCGACCGTATCGTGTCAGACCTGCGTTATCTGTCTACGTGTTGAGTTCCGCCTCAATGCGCTACGTGTTGCGTGTTGCGTGTTGCGTATCGGGGCAGCTGAGCAGAGAGGAGTAGCGGTCCAGGCCTGCCCGGTGACCAGGCGTCCAGAATTCAGGTAGGCTTCCGTTGGGGATAGAGCGTTCCTGGGGCGTTCCTTCCCCTGGGGTTGGGGCTCAAGGTTGGCCAGCGTGGCCCGGGTGGCGCGGCCAGGCCGCGCTGCCGCTGGGCCCGCATGGAGATTCCGGCGGCGCGGGGGCGGCGGCAGCGGTGGCTCGCCTGGGCCCGCGCGGTTCTCTCCGACGGCGCCGCGGGCGCCTCGGCCGCCGCTGGCGCTGCGGGCGCCGCGGGCTTCCGTGCGGGTTTCCGGCGCCGAGGGCGTCGCCGGCGCCGCAGGCGCTGTGGACGCTGCCGTCGCCGCGGGCGCCCGCCAGTGCCGTGGCCGCCGCTGGCGCCGCCTGCTTTGCGGCCGCCCCGGGCTCGGACGCCGCTGCTGCCGGCGCTGTGCGCGCCGCGGCCGCCGCCGGCGCCGCTGACGCCGTTGTGCGCGCCGCGGCCGTCGCCGGCGCCGCTGGCGCCGCGCGCGCCGGGGGCCGCGCGGGCGCCGCTGCGGGCAGTGCCGGCGCCACGGGTGCCGCGGGCGCTGCCGCCGAAGCTGCCGCCGCTGCGGCGGCCGCCCTCTCCCGCGCGGTGGCCACCGCCGCCGCGGCGGTGACGGTGCCGGGCGGGCCGCTTGCCCTGGCGCTGGCCGGCTCTGCCTGCCCCTTGGACAAGGCAGGGGCAACGGCAGTTGGCCCTGCCGCTGATCGGCGAGATTTTGGGAGTGAAGTGAAGCTGGAGCCCACCGTCATCTGCTACAGCACCCCGATCAGCACGTGCGACCCGAACGGGCAGGTGAAGTGGCAGCTGACCCTGGCGCACTTCAGCGAGGATGCTGGGTGTGAAGCTGGAACCTACCATCATCTGCTACAGCGTCCCGATCAGCGCGTGCGAGGAGGGCGGGCAGGGGCAGCGGCAGCTGGCCCTGGCGCTGCTCGGCGAGATGCCGGGAGTGAAACTGGAGTCCACCATCATCTGCTACAGCGCCCTGCTCAGCACGTGCGAGACGAACGGGCAAGGGCAGCGGCAGCTGGCCCTGGCGTTGCTCAGCGACATGCAAGCGTGAAGCTGGGGCCCGCCATCATCTGCTACAGCATCCCGATCAGCGCGTGCGAGAGGGATGATGATGCCGACCAGCATGATGATGATGCTGGGAGTGAAGCCGGTGCCCACCATCATCTGTTACATAACCTCGGTCAGAGCGTGCGAGACGAACGGTCAGGGGCAGCGGCAGCTGGCCCTGGCGCTGCTCAGCGAGATGCTGGCTTTAAAGCTGGAGCCCGCCATCGCCTGCCACAGCGCCCCGATCAGCGCGTGCGAGGAGGGCGGGCAGCGGCAGTCGGCCTTGGCGCTGCTTTGAGAGGTGCTAGGAGTGAAGCTGGAGCCCACCATCATCTGCTACAGCACCTTGATCAGCACGTGCGAAATGAACGGGCAGGGGCAGTGGCAACTGGCCCTGGCGCTGTTCTTCGAGATGATGGTGCGAAGCTGGGGCTCACCATCATCTGCTGCAGCACCCCGATCAGAACGTCCGAGACGAATGGGCAGGGGCAGCGGCAGCTGGCCCTGGCGCTGCTCGGCGAGATGTTGTGCGTGAAGCTGGAGCCCACCATCATCGGCTACGGCATCCCGATCAGCGCGTGCGAGCAGGACGGGCAGATGCAGCGGCAGCTGGCCCTGCCGCTGATCAGCGAGATGGTGGGAGTGAAGCTGGAGTCAACCATCATCTTCTACGGCGCCCCGCTCAGCACGCGCGAGACGCCCGGCCAGGGGCAGCGGAGGCTTTCCCTGGCGCTGCTCGGCCAGATGCCAGCGCGAAGCTGGAGCTTACCATCATCTGCTACAGCATCCCCATCTGCGCGTGCGAGGAGGGCGGGGAGGGGCAGCGGTGGACGGCCCTGGCGCTGCTAAGCGAGGTGCTGACAGCGAGGCTGGAGCTCGCCATCTTCTGCCGCAGCACCCCGATCAGCGCGTGCGAGACGAACGGCCAGGGGCAGCGGCAGCTGCGCAGCTCAGCGACATTCTGGGCGCGCAGCTGCAGCCCGCCGCCATCTGCTACGGCACCCCGATCAGCGCGCGCGAGGAGGGCGGGAAGGGGCAGCGGCAGCCAGCCCTGGCGCTGCTCTCCGAGGCGCTGAGAGCGAGGCGCTGAGAGCGAGGCTGGAGCCCACCATCATCTGCTAGAGCGCTCCGACCAGCACGTGCGAGACGAACGGACAGGGGCGGCGGCAGCTGGCCCTGGCGCTGCTCGGCGAGATGCTGGGTGCGAAGCTGGGGCCCGCCATCATCTGCCACGGCATCCCGACCAGCGCGTGCGAGGAGGCGGGCAGGGGCAGCGGCAGCCGGCCCTGGCGCTGCTCGGCGAAGCGCTGAGAGCGAAGCTGGAGCCCGCCGTCATCTGCCACGGCATCCCGACCAGCGCGCGCGATGAGGTCAAGCAGGGGCAGCGGCAGCTGGCCCTGGGGCTGCTCAGCGAGATGCTGAATGTGATGCTGGAGCCCGCCATCGTCTGCTGCAGCGCCCCGATCAGCGCGTGCGAGACGGACGGCCAGGAGCAGCGGCAGCTGGCACCAGCGCAGCTCAGCGACATTCTGGGCTCGCAGCTGCAGCCCGCCATCATCTGCTGCAGCGCCCCGATCAGCGCGAGCGAGGAGTGCGGGCTGGGGCGGCGGGGGCCAGCCCTGGCGCTGCTCAGCAAGGCGCTGAGAGCGAAGCTGGAGCCCGCCAACATTTGCTACATCATCACGATCAGCACGTGCGAGACGAACGGCCACGGGCAGCGGCAGCTGGCACGGCCGAGGCTCAGCACGATGATGGGCGCGGAGCTGGAGCCCGACAGCATATGCCACATCAGCGCGATCAGCGCGTGCGAGACGGACGGCCAGGAACAGCGGCAGCTGGCCGTGGCGCTGCTCAGCGAGATGCCGGGCGAAAAGCTGGAGCCCGCCATCATCTGCTGCAGCGCCCCGATCAGCGCGTGCGAGAAGGCCAGGCGGGGGCGGTGGCAGCTGGCCCTGGTGCTGCTCAGCGAGATGCTGGGAGTGAGGCTGGGGCCTGCCACCTTCTGCTACAGCACCCCAATCATCGCGCGCGAGACGAATTGGCTGGGGCAGCGGCAGCTGGCCCTGGCGCTGCTCAGCCATCATCTGCTACAGCGCCCCGATCAGCAAGTGCGAGACGAAAGGGCAGGGGCAGCGGCAGCTGGCCTTGACGCTGCTCAGCGAGATGCCGGGCGAAAAGCTGGAGCCCGCCATCATATGCTACAGCACCCCGATCAGCGCGTGCGAGGAGGACGGGCGGGGGCAGTGGCAGCCGGCCCTGGCGCTGCTAAGCGAGTTGCTGGGAGTGAAGCCGGTGCCCACCATCATCTGTTACATAACCTCGGTCAGAGCGTGCGAGACGAACGGTCAGGGGCAGCGGCAGCTGGCCCTGGCGCTGCTCAGCGAGATGCTGGCTTTAAAGCTGGAGCCCGCCATCGCCTGCCACAGCGCCCCGATCAGCGCGTGCGAGGAGGGCGGGCAGCGGCAGTCGGCCTTGGCGCTGCTTTGAGAGGTGCTAGGAGTGAAGCTGGAGCCCACCATCATCTGCTACAGCACCTTGATCAGCACGTGCGAAATGAACGGGCATGGGCAGTGGCAGCTGGGACCCCGTATTGATCGCAACCATCCAGCTTTCGCGCCGAGGACCGTCCGACGACCGTCCGAAGACCTGCCCCGGACGGCCAGAAACCGCCGAAGACCGTCAGAAGACCGCCGAATACTGCCGATGACCGCTCGCCGCCGAGGTGTGTGTCACTCTGGGCCAGCCCGCCGATTGGACCAGGGGCGCGGTCCTTGCCCGAGGCCCGAGTCGAATCTTAAGTCGGGCACGTTCCTCTGCAAGAAGAGTATTCAAGAAATGTCAACAGATAATCAGGTGGCTCTGTACGAGACGTGTGTTTTGACAATTGCCTCCGGTGTGTCTTAGGTTTCTTGGGTTTCGATGGCTCTACGACGGAAAATGTGGCGTCCCCACATCAGAAATCAATGGACGTTTTGGGGTATCAGGGTTGGGTTTCTTGTGAACAGTTCTCTTGTGGTCGAGCTTCTATTGTGGTCCTATCCCCCTTCTCCCATTACTGCGCAGGCCTTACGGCCGGTGCCGCCGACACTGAAGGGAAACGACGACGACGACGACGACGACGACGACGACGGCGGCGACGACGACGACGACGACGACGACGACGACGAAAACATTCGAAAACTCGAGGGTTATTGTGGAATTCGAATGCCTTCCCCTTTGCCCCACTCTTTTCCCATCCCGCCCCCTGGCCTTCCTTCCCCCTGGCCCCCCCCTCCCCCAGGCATGCCCGACGCCGCGGCGGCCGCGGCGTTGGCGGCCGCCCAGGAGACGTCCCAGGGGCCAGCGGTGCCCCTGCCTTAGAGAATGATCAGGCGGAGGAGAAGAAAGGGGAGGAGGAGGAGGGGGAGGAGGAGGAGGAGGAGGAGGACGAGGAGGAGGAGGAGGAAGAGGAGGAGGAGGAGGAGAAAGGGGAGGAGGAGGAGGAGGAGGAGGAGGAGGAGGAGGAGAAAGGGGGGAGGAGGAGGAGGGAGAGGAGGAGGAGGAGGAGGAGGAGGATGAGGAGGAGGAGGAGGAGGAGGAGGCCGATCGAGCCTCCGATCGGCACGGCGCCGTCGCTCTCTCTCTCTCTCTCTCTCTCTCTCTCTCTCTCCACAGCGGAGACCAGGCCGGGTCCGCTCGGGACTTTGGGCGCGGCATCCGCGCGGGGCCGGCGGCGTGGGCGCTCCGCGAGGCGGCTTTGTTTTCGGACGTTTTCGTCGGCCCTCGGCTATTTCCAAACCCCGGGATGCTTTCCGAGGGTGCTTTCCGAACCCCGTGGCTGCGCCTCGCCGAGAGCTTTCCGAGGGTGCCAGGGTCGTATCGAGCGGCTGCCGCAGAGCCGAGTCATGACCCGAAAGCCAGGGGGGCAGCGCCAGGGAAGGGACCCAGACGTCCTCGGGCCTTTTCGGCAATTGTTCTACTATTTTCGGCAATGTTCTGCCATTTTCGATCATGCTCGGCCAGTTTCGGCAATTTTCGGCGATGCCCCACGAGAGGTTTTCGGCCATTTGTGGCCTCCGGGGGCCCTCGCTGGGCCCCAGGGCCGTCGACAAGCGACCCCCCCGGGATGAGAAGCCCGTCCTGTTTATTTTTTATTGGCAACCCCGATTGTGCACTGCATCTCTCCGCTCCGCCTCTGGTCCCATCGTCGACGATGCTCGTTGGACGCTGCACCGCAGGCAGTGTGGCCCGAAGGGCCCACCCGGGTGGCGCAACGCGTGGATGGATACAGTCAGGGGCTGCCTGACCTCAGATCTTGATGATCCGCTTGCTAAGCTTGCCCACCTCCGTGCATCTGGCAGGCCACTGAAGAGTCCACTCGCACCGCAATCTGCGAGTTCACCGGCCCGGTCGTTAAGGACCAGTCCCGTGTGAGATTCCACCTTCTGCCACACCAGGCATCGACCAAGCTCATCAGCCAAGCGCCGAATGTGCAGGGCTAGCCTGATATTCTGACGTGCTCTCGAAAGTCTGCGTGCAACGTCGGCCGCGTACTCCGGGTCGTACTCGATGCAATATGAAATACGATGCAGAAGCTGATGAATAATACGAGGAAGAGGCACATATGTGACCACGCATGGAAGACAAAAAGCGCAGAACACGGCGCTCAGCTCGCCGACGTCGCTTGCCTTCGTGCGCGCCTGCCCAGGGCGAAGCGCGCAGCCGCTCTCCCTGCCCGCCTGCGCCTCGGGCCCCAAGACGAGGCTCGAGGCATCCGGCATGGCCCACGTCGTGGGCCCGGGGCGCGGGCTCCGCGCGGGGCCCGCGGGCCGCGGGCGCTCGGGCCCGAGGCGGCGTGGGCCTGCGTCGGCGGCGTGCCCCGGGGGTCGGGGCGGTGCCGTTCTTGCGCGACGCGTGCCTCCGCCTGGCTCCCCGACGCGGCTCTCGTCGACTCTCGACGGCTCGGGCCGCCTCCTCCCCCTCCCCCTCCTCCCCCTCCTCCTCCTCCTCCTCCGCCTCCTCCTCCTTTTCCTACTCCTTCACCTTGTCCTCCTCGTCCTCCTCCTCCTCCTTTTCCTTGTCCTCCTCTTCCTACCTCTCCTCCTCCCCCTCCTCCTCCCCCTCCTCCTCCTCCTCCTCCTCCTCCTCCTCCTCCTCATCACATCATCATCATCATCATCATCATCATCATCATCACCCTCCTCCTCCTCCTCTTCCTCCTCCTCCTCCTCCTCCTCCTCTTCCTCCTCCTCCTCCCCCTCTTCTCCGTCGCCATTTTGGCTCAAGCCGTTCTGGCTCAGTTGTTTCTGAACTTGCAAGAGCCAACTTCAGAGCGGCATTGCTGTTGCGGGCCAGTGGCTCGGACTGCAGTCTGTGTGAGCTCCTGAGGGAGCGAAATTCTACATGTATCATGGCGGCCGTGCTTCGACTCCGCCATGGCGTGACGACAACAAGCAGTGGCAGGGGTGGAAGGCTGGTCGTGGAGTCGACAAGGGCGGGGCAGGTGGCGGTCTCAAGTGCGTCACCTGTGGCTGCGCCAAAAACGACCTCAAGGCCAGGTTCTGCAAGCACTGCGGAGGCTCACTCTCCAAGGTCCACGCGGCGGACTCGCCTCCCGTGGGTGGAGTTTGGGCGGCTGGTATCCCTCCTGGCGTGTTTGCTGCTCCTGTTCCTGTTCGGGCTCAAGGGGCAGGTGTACCTCGCCAGGGGAACGGCAAGGGCGGCCAGGGCCACAGTACCGCTGTCGTCGGCGGACCTGGCAAAGGGGCTGGTGGCAAGCAGCCCTTGGCGGTGGGCGCCCAGCCACAACTATCCTTGGAAGAGGCTCGCCAGCTCGCGTCTCTCGCGGAAGGCGGGTGACGCTGTCGGCGCCGAGCACTACCACCAGCTGGCTCAGCAGATCTACGCGAGGGACAACCCCACGGCGGTCCCCATCCACCAGAGGATCCAGCAGAGCTGCGCAGAGGTATCTCGCTTGGAAGCGCAGATGGCTGGCGAGCTTGACAAACTGGAGCAGTGGCAGCGAGATGTGGAGGCCCAGCGTGTGTACCTCGCGTCTCTCCAGGAGTCGTTGGAGAAGGCAGACGACGCCTACCAGCAGGACGTCAAGGAGCTCCAGGCTTCCCGCCATGTGGAAAGTGGTGCGCCGCCAGCTTCGACGGCCCTCAAGCTCTCGGCGTTGGCGGATGGCTCCATCAACATCGGCGACCTCATCGTGGTGGACGAGCTGGTGGCGGACGCTTCGCTCGAGACGGCCCTCGAGGAGGCCGACCTGGCGGAGATCAATCAGCGACGCCAGCAGCTGGGGGCCTCCATCAAGCAGGCCGCGTCGGAGCTCCTGGGGCCTCTGGTCTCGCAGGCTGCTGACGCGCGCGCAGCGCATCAGCAGCGCATGGCTTGGCTGGCGGCCAAGAAGCGGAAGACGGACACCGAGTCGGGCCCTGGCACGGCCCCAGGAGGCGGTGGTGGAGCTCCTGCAGGTGGAGAAGGCCAGCCTGGAGGAGCTGCTAGTGCTGGCAGTGACGCGCCTTTTGTCCCAGCCGCTGAGGGCGAGGCTGGAGGCCCTCCCAAGGCGGCCGACGTCCGTGCCCGAGCCTCGAGGGCGTTGTCCAATACATCTCCCCCCTCCGCGGCCGCGGGGGGGGGGGGGGGGGGAGTGCGGGAATCGGCCTGGAGACACAGCGCCTCTGAGCAACTGAGTAAGTTGCTCGATGATCTCGCCTCGCGTGTTTTTTTTTTTTTTTTGGGGGGGGGGCCAGGCGTCGGCTCGCTCGACTATCGCACGCTGCTGCCGCCGCATCCAGCGTCTTTCTTTTTTCGGTTCGGAGGGTGGACGCCCCCCGACTGCTGCGAGCCAGACGCCGAGCGAGCAAGCAGTGCTGCCAAGCCGTGACGGTCTGCCAGCCTATTTTTCTGGTCTTGCGTTTAACACCCCGCCCCGACCCCCCCAGGGGCAGTTTTCCCTTCACGTGCAGACCGTCAATTGGAACAGTTGGGGCTCGATGCGGGACTGGATCATGACCTCGACCGCCCACGTCATTTTGATCCGAGAACACAAGTTGATTGCAGGGGGGCCCGTCGATAAGGCTTCGCAGCGGTGCTCGGCTCGCGGTTTCAAAAGTATTTGGGAACCAGCGGCTCCTGGTAAAGGCTATTCTGCCTCCGGGGGCGTCGCTATCCTGGCGAGGGACTTCCTGGGGCTACATTTTCTTCCTGAAGGCTCGCAGGTCTGGCCTCATCGCGTGGTGGCTGGAGTTGTCCACCCTCCAGGGGGTTATGAAACCAAGGTTCTGTCTTGCTACTTGGTCACCTCTCAGGGTCTGTCGGACACCAACGTCAGCATCCTTGCCGCCATCAGCAGCTCCTTGCACGTTGCTGGCAGCGGAGGGCTCGTTGGAAGGGGATTTCAACTTGCAGCCAGAGGACATGGAAGGCCTCGGGGTCGGCGCCAAACTCCGGGGGCAGATTCTGGCCCCGTCCGACCCGACGTGCTTCATGGCGTCGCCACCTACGCGGTGCGATTGTTTCTGGGGCTCCTCGGGCCTGGCCAGGGCGGCACGCAGTATCAGCGTCAACGCTGTTGCCGATGTTTCCCCCGCTGCCCCGTCGACCTGGTGTTTTACTCGCGTCTTCTGGATTCACAGGCCGTGGAGTTGTCTGACCACTCCATGCGCGGGCGCAGACACTGCTGGCATCGTATTGTCAAGGGTCTCCATCCTAAGGAGAAGGATATCACCCTTCAGTATGTGGACCTGACGGCCGAAGGCGCGCTGGATACCTCTCCTCCCGTCGAGCCTCCTCCCGAGCCTCCCCCCTCTCGGGAGCAGGCCGAACGCCCAGGTCAGGTGCTGCTCCGAGTAGCAGCCGGGATGGCACTTTACCGCACCGCTGCGCGGCCTGCGCAGGTGCTGCACGAGCCAGCGTCGCGGTCGAGCTGCAGCGGCCGATCGGCCGCCAACGCCTGCGTGAAGGCGCCCCCGCCTGCGGCTGGAGCTGCGGCGGGCGCCTCTCTCTCCTCCCCACATTGCGCGGGACCAGGTTTATCGGAATCTACTTTGGCCAGGACTTCGCGGAGCAGCGCGAATCTCTCTCGTAGTAGCGGCTCTTCCAGGCTCCCTGTCCAGTCCCCGTTGCCTGGAGCGGGGCATTCGAAAGCCGGGCAGCCTGTGCAGTCCCCTCGGCCTGGTGAGGGGCATCTTGACCCTGACAGCTTCGAGACGGAGGACGAAATTGCTCGTGTTTTCCTCGGAGCCCTCGAGGAGGAGGGGGTGGTCGTCAAGTCGTCGTCGGGGGTGGCGGAGGAGGTCCTGTCTCTATCTCGGCGAGGAGCCCCTGCCACCTCAGCGAGACTGCCGTCTCGCCCGAGGCTGGGGCCCTGAGTGCCGTGCGTGCCGCCCTCCTTCAAGATGAGGACGACGCTCCTCTTGTCCAGCCTCCTGGACAACGCGAGGACGACTCCGACTGACAGGCGCCAGGGGTAGAGGCGGCTGGCCACGCGGCATCCTCCCAATGTGGGAGATGCTGGGTGGGCTCCTGCCTTTCCCTCGTTTCGGAGCCCGTCAGTTTTGGCCTCGCTTCTTTTTTCCCTTTTTTCTCGCCGCTCAGTTCAGCTGGTGCGGCCGATCGCTGCTGTCGAGGCCCTGCCCGCCGCAGCGAGGCGAGCTGGCCGCGTCCCGTGCCAGCCGCTGCGGTCGACCCTGACCTGTATAAGGGTCGATCCGCTCAGCGCACTTCTCTCCACCTGTGCAGGCGTGGAGGGTGCTGTGCTTCTCTGGCGTTGATGTTGCAAACAATCCTCCTCCTCCTCCTCCTCCTCCTCCTCCTCCTCCTCCTCCTCCTCCTCCTCCTCCTCCTCCTCCTCCCTCCTCCTCCTCCTCCTCCTCCTCCTCCCCCCTTCGCCCCCCTCTCCTCCTCCTCCTCCTCCTCCTCCTCCTCCTCCTCTTCCTCCTCCTCCTCCCTCCTCCTCCTCCTCCTCCTCCTCCTCCTCCTCCTCCTCCTCCTCCTCCTCCTCCTCCTCCTCCCCCTCCCCCTCCCCCTCCCCCTCGACGGCTCGGGCCTCCTCGTCGACTCGACTCGTCTCAGGGGCTGCCTGACCTCGGAGGCCTGGAAGTTGACACCAACACCGATGTTGGCGGTGTGCCTCCATGGAGGGAAGATGATACGGATCTCGGTGACGGTGGTAGTAGTCGGACTTCCTAATTAGGTGGCCGAAGCATTGCAACCAACACCGAGATCTAGGATCGTCTTCCCCTGGTGGAGGCAACCCTTTGTTTTGGTGTTGGTGCCCATTTCCAAGCCTCCAATCACCGACCCCTAGCAAACCACCCCCTCCGTGCCGTTCCCCCCGCCTCGCCCCAAGGGTCGACGTGTGTATGCGGCCGGAGGGAAGCTTGAAAGGCGAGGGCGACGTCACAGAACGGGATGGCTTGCTAGGTCATTGAGGATGGGATAACCCCGGGTTCTAATGTTATAACAGAGTGAAGACGTGGCCTCACTGAGGGCACTGTCCTTGCATCAGGGATGCTGAATCTGGGTGGTTTGGTTCGACACATCTGTAGAACAGACCCCCTGTTCCTAATGTTTCTGGCCCTCCTAACTTAGGTCGCCTCCCAATAGGGGTCCGTTTATGCCTCATCACTCGGGGTCGGTTCGGCCGCGCCCGATCGTCGATTCTCGTCTACTCGACTCTCGTCGACTCCACCCTCGTCGGCTCTCGTCGGCTCCCGACGGCTCGGGCCTCCTCCTCCTTCCCCTCCCCCTCCTCCTACCCCTCCTCCGCCTCCTCCTCCTCTTCCTCCTCCTCCTCCTCCTCCTCCTCCTCCTCCTCCTCCTCCTCCTCCTCCTCCCCCTCCTCGCCCTTCCCCTCCCCCTCCCCCTCGACGGCTCGGGCCTCCTCGTCGGCTCGCGGCGGCTCTCGAGGAGTCCCCGCGGCCGCCCTTCGGCTCTTCAAAGCCCGTCTTTTCGGCGCGCCCCGTGTCGGAAGAGGAAGAGGTGTCGATGCCATTGCCCTCGACATCCAACGTGTCGAAAAAGTCAGGACGATTTTTTCCCAGCTTGCGGCCTCCAGGGGCCCTCGCTGGGCCCCGGGGCCGTCAGAAAACGATTCAGGATGAAAAGTTGGTCCTGGGGAATGGGTCGAGATTTCCGGGGGCCCCGTATTGAATAAATCACGACATCGGATCTCTGGCACCCTTCCCTCGTTTTACCCTTTTTCGGCCTCCTGGGAGGCCCTCGTCGCTACCGCTGGATTCGTTTCGAAATCTTGGTCAGGACGCACCCTTCAGGGGCAACGATAGGGTGGGATGGGCATAGGGGGTGACAAATCGACCCCCAATCGCACATTGATCGCCGATAGTGGCTCGATAGCCCCAACCTGCCCAGCAAGGTGCGGATTCACGATCGGAGGCCTATCGCCGATTTATCGGCGGTGTATCGCCGATTCGAGGTCGATGCATCCCCCCTATGCCAGTCCGCCCCTATCGTTGCCCCTCAACCCTGGGAGAGGTCCAGAGGGTGGCGGTGTCGGTGCCTCTTAGTTTCCCCGCTGGGACCAGCACAGATCCATCCGGCGCGATCAGTGCCGCAGAGCGGCTGCTCGCAGAGGGGAGTAGGTAGGGGGAGAGGGGAAGGCTGTTTAGAAGCACCCCTGCTTCTCAGAAGACGCTGGCCTTGTCTGTAGATGCAAGGCCAGCGCCTTCTGCGAAGCAGCCTCCATCTAAGAAGCCTTCCTCCTCCTACGCGCTTGTGCGCGCCGCCAATCTTCGCACGCTCGCGCCGCCAACCGTTCGTCGTCGTCGTCGCCGTCGTCGCCGTCCTCGCCCTCGATCTGCGCGCTCTCGCGCCGCCAACCTCGAGGAGCACCGTCTCGGCGGGAGCCGCGAGGCACGAGGCGAGATCCGCCTCGCGCCCCGGGGCCTGCGGGCGGCCCAGGGTGCACGGACCCTGGCGGGGACCACCCGGGGCCCTTTCGGTGGGGCTCCCCCGCTCCCCCTCGTTGGGCCACGGAGAGATGCGAGGGGCGTGCCGATGCAGAGGAGTGCGGAGGGCAGAGGCAGGCGTGGGAGGAGGGAGGAGGGATGCGGAGAAGGAGGGAGGAGAAATGAGGGATGAGGACGAGGATGAGGACGATGATGAGGATGAGGAGGACGAGGACGAGGATGAGGACGAGGATGAGGATGAGGACGACGATGACGAGGACGAGGACGAGGACGAGGACGAGGACGAGGATGAGGACGAGGATAAGGATGAGGATGAGGATGAGGAAGATGCGGATGTTGATGCTGATGTTGCTTATGATGATGCTGATGCTAATGATGATGATGATGCTGATGATGCTGATGATGATGATGATGATGCTGATGATGATGATGATGATGATGCTGGTGGTGGTGGCGGCGGAGGTGATGGTGATGCTGATGACGACCATGAGGCTGATAATGATGATGATGATGCTGATGATGCTGATGATGATGATGACGACGATGATGCTGATGATGACGATGGTGGTGCTGATGATGATGATGGTTATGCTGATGATGCTGCTGATGATGATGGCAATGCTGGTGATGCCGATGGTGATGCTGATGCTGCTGATGCTGCTGATGATGGTACTGATGATGATGATGCTGATGATGATGATGATGATGATGGTGATGATGATGACGACGATGATGATGATACTATGACGGTGTTGATGAAGATGCTGCTGATGCTGCTGCTGATGCTGATGCTGATGCTGCTGATGATGCTGATGATGATGATGACGATGATAATGATGATGCTGATGATGATGATGATGATGATGATGTTGATGCTGATGATGATAATGATGAGTATGATGAGGATGATGATGTGATTGATGGTTATGGTGAAGATGATGCTGATGCTGATGCTGATGCTGATGCTGATGCTGATGCTGATGCTGATGCTGATGATGATGTTGTTGATGATGATGCTGATGATGCTGATGATGCAGATGCTGATGATGATGTTGATGATGATGCTGCTGATGATGCTGATAATGATGATGATGACGATGATGATGATGCTGATGTTGATGCTGATGCTGATGCTGATGTTGATGATGACTATGATGATGATGACGATGAGGAGGAGGGTGATGCTGCTGCTGATGATGATGATGTTGATGCTGGTGATGCTGATGCTGATGATGATGCTGATGCTGGTGATGATGATGATGCTGATGATGATGCTGATGATGCTGGTTATGATGATGATGATGATGATGATGATGATGATGATGATGATGATGATGATGATGATGATGATGATGGTGGTGGTGGTGGTGGTGGTGGTGGTGATGAGGCGGAGGAGGAGGAGGAGGAGGCGCCGCTGGGCGCTGCTGATTCAACGCGAGGCCCCAACACCACAGGATGCTCGGTGACACCAGGATGTAGCAAACCTGCCACAGGCCGTCGCGCGCATCCTTGGACAGGTAGAGCGGGACATATGCAGATTTGTAGGCCTCCTGTGGCCCAGACGGCTACACGAGTAAGTCCACCGCGGGAGGCGGAAGGAGTGATAAGCCTCGCGGTTGGTCTCGGCGCTCCTCCCTCAAACCAACCATGGGCCGTCGCGCGCTGCCCTGGACTGTGAGAACGGGCTGAAATGCCCAGATGGCCCAGATGGCTTAGATTTATGGGCCCCCAGTGTTCGTGTCGGCCGTGCGCCTCCAGCATCAGCACATCGTGCGAGCATGTCCTTGCGTGTCCTATGGTTGGGAAAGCATCACGTCGTCGGAGGTTGCGGGTCTGGAGGCAGGAGGGGGAGGAGGAGGAAGAGAAGGAGGAGGAGGAGGAGGAGGAGGGGCAGGAGGAGGAGGAGGAGGAGGAGGAGGAGAAGAGGAGGAGGAGGAGGAGGAGGAGGAGGAGAACCAGGAGGCGGAGGAAGGGGAGGAGGCGGGGGAGGAGGAGAAGGAGAAGGAGGGTGGAGTTGGAGGAGGAGGAGGAGGAGGAGCTGGAGGAGGAGCAGAAGGAGAAGGAGGAGGAGAGAAGGAGGAGCAGGAGGAGGAGGAGGAGGAGGACGAGGAGGAGGTCGGTCGTGGAACTCGGGTGACTCAGTCAGCTGAGCTTTGCTGGGAGGGTGCAGGCATCCTGATAACCAGCAGCCTATCGACGGGCCGGCTCGCAGGTGAATCGGCCAAGAAGACAAGGTTGGGGGGGGAGGACAGCTCGGCACTCTGGTGCTGGGGCGCCAGGACGGAGGAGGAGGAGGACGAGGAGCAGGAAGAGAAGGAGAGTGGAGTGGAGGGGGAGGGGGAGGAGCCAGAGGCGGAGGGTGTAGGTCCTGGGCCGGGCCGTCGGACATGTCGGGCCTCGGGGCGGCGCCCCTGCCCAGCGCTCGCCCGGGCCGAGGCCGCCTCCCGCGGGCGGCGGGCAAGCCCCGCTCCGCCTGCGTGGCCTGCCGTTCACGTCCAGCGAGCAGGACTCGGCGGCGCGCCCAGGGGGCGGGAAGTGAGAGGGAACATGCCTCACTCCTGCTGCTGCTCCTCCTCCTCCTCCTCCGCCGCCGCCGCCGCCGTCGCCGCCTCCGCCTCCCCCTCCTCCTCCTCCTCCTCCTCCTCCTCCTCCTCCTCCTCCTCCTCCTCCTCGGGAGCGGCCTCATATATTTTATTCCGGCCTTAAAATGAAATCCGACTCAAAGAAATGTCTTCCGGGCCCCGCGGCGTGGAATATCCTCTAAAAATCTTTGGGGAAGGGTTCGTCGGTTTTGGGTTGGTTGGCTGGGGTTGGTGGGTTGGTTGGTTTTGTTGGTTTGTTGGTTTGTTGGTTGGTTGGTTGGTTGGTTGGTTGGTTGGTTGGTTGGTTGGTTGAATGGTTGGTTGGTTGGTTGGTTGGTTATGTGTACCGGGGTGGCTGGTTGGTTGGTTGGTTGGTTGGTTGGTTGGTGTGTGGGTTGATTGGTGGATTGGTTGTTGATTGCTTGGGCGATTTGTTGGTTGGTTGGCTTTGTGTACCGGGGTGGCTGGTTGGTTGGTTGGTTGGTTGGTTGGTTGGTTGGTTGGTTGGTTGGTGGGTTGATTGGTGGATTGGTTGTTGATTGTTTGGGCGATTTGTTGGTTGGTTGGTGGGTTGGTTGGTCGGTTGGCTGGCGGGTCGCCTCACTGGTTTCTGGGTCAATTTTTCCCGAGGCGACGGGGTTGGTTGGTTAGTTGGATGGCTGGCTGGTTGGTTGGTTGGTTGGTTGGGTGGTTGGTTCGTTGGTTGACCAGCTGGTTGGCTGGTTGATTGGTTGGGTGGCTGGGTGGCTGGTTGCCAGCTTGACCGGGTGGTTGGCCAGTTCTCCCATCCCTCCTCCCTCCCCTCCTACCCCGTCCTCCCTTCTCACTCCTCCTGCTTCCCTCCTCTTCTCTGTACCTTCCTCCGTTCTGCTCTCTCCTCCTCCTCCTCCTCCTCCTCCTCCTCCTCCTCCTCCTCCTCCTCCTTCTCCTCCTCCTCCTTCCCCCCCCGGGTGAGGCCTGGCACCTGTTTCATGGTGTCAGTGCCGAGCACCCTCGGGGCACACTGTACACGGCACTTAATTTGCAGGTTGGGCGGGGTGCAACCGGCCGATTTTTCTGGTACTGCGGGCTCTGGGGTTTGGACGTTGCGAAACCTGTATCGACGGGTCCCCCGTCGTTGGGCGTAGCACGGCCCCAGTCTCAGCCTGGCCCTGCGGGTGAAGGCGGGTGGCGGCGCCTGTGCGGTCATTTCATTGTGATCTGACCCTAAGGGATCGGCATTTCCTCGGGATGCGGTGGCTTGTGCCGCGTAAGTCCCAAGGGGCCCTGTGCCCACCCAGGGCTGGGGAGCCTGTGCCACGTAAGTCCCAAGGTGCCCTGTGCTCCTCGGTTTGCCGTGCCAGCTGTTCCGACTGGGATGCCTTTGGCTCCCAACGCACCATGTCGGAACCGCTGGGCCTCGAGTCTTCGCAGGCGACGTGGTCGCCCCCTGTGCCCTTCCTGTGCAGCTGTTGCTGCTCTCCGGGCGGTAGTTCGTTGGCTGGGCGTGTGCGATACACGGGCGGCCTTCGGGAGACCGACCCTGGGCGCCCGACTCCTCCTCCTCCTCCTCCCCCTCGCCCGCAATTTACTGCAATGCATTGTGTTGCAGCTGTAATGCACATGTAACGCAGGTCAAAGACATGCAACGCAACAGCATGCAATACAACGCGACGCAATGCAACGCAACGCAGCGCAATGGAATGCAACGCAACGCAACGCTATGCAACACAATACCATGCAACGCAACGCTATGCAATGCGCTGCAATGCAATGCGCTGAAACGCAATGTGTGCCTCGTCACGTGGCAGCGCCGCGGGGCTGAAAACCGTTCCGTTCCACTCGCCACGCGGCAACGCCTTGGCGGGCGACAACATACTATTCGGCTCTACTCGTCACGTCGCAGCGCCGCGGGGGCTGAGAAACATATATTCCACTCAATTCGCCACGCGGCACCGCCTGGGGGGCGACAGAACATATTATTCCACAACATACGTCACGTGGCAATGTCGCTTGGGGCCGAACAAAAATACCCACTCACCTTGCCACGTGGCAACCCGGAGGCGCGAAGAAACGTTATTCCATCCAATCTACTTGTCACGTGGCAGCGCCGCGGTGGTCGAAACAACAAGCCATTCCTCTCCTATTCGTCACGTGGCAAGGTTGCGGGGGCCGACAAAAAATACAATGCCACTCCCCTCGCTACGTGGCAACACCTGCCGGCGCAAAGAAATCATGCTCCATTCTAGTCGTCACGTGGCAGCTCCGCGGGAGCCTAAACAAACATTATGCCACGAGGACGGCGACGAGGACGCCATTCCCTCCTCCCCCCTCCTCCCTCCTCACTCCTCCTTTTCCCCTTTTCCTCTCTACCTTCCTCCCTTCTCTTCCTTCTTGTCCTCCCCTTTGCCCGCAATGTATTGCACTGCAAATATTGCACATGCGACGCAAATGCAACGCAGCGCAATGCATGCAACGCAACAGGATCGTTGGTTGACTGGTTGGTTGGTTGGTTGGCTAGTGGTTGGTCGGTCGGTAGGCAGGTAGGTTGGTTGGCTGGTTGATTGAACGGCTGCCACATGGCAGCGCCACTCTGCTCGTTAAGTGGCAGCGCCGCGGGGGCTGGACAAAAAGTACTACTCCACTATTCGCCACGTGGCACCGCCTGGCGGAGACCGACAACATACTATTCCACGATTCGTCTCGTGACATCGCCGCGGGGGCCAACAACAGATACTTAGCCACTCCACGCGCCACATGCCAACGCCTGGGGGTGCGAGGAAACAATATTCCATCCATTATACTCGTCATGTGGCAGCGCCGCGGGGTCTAAACAACAAACTATTTCACTCCATTCGTTACGTGGCAACGTTGCGACGGCCGACAAAAAATACTATGCCTCCCCACTCGCCACGTGGCAACGCCTGTAGGCGCGAAGACATCGTATTCAATTCTAGTCGTCACGTGGCAGCGCCGCGGGAGCCGAAACAAACATAATGCCACGAGGACGGCGACGAGGACGACGACGAGAAGGACGACGATGATGATTATGACGACGATGACGAGGGCCAGGGAGGCGAACAGCAATTCTATCCTATCCTCCTCCTCGTCCTTCTCCATCCCCCTTTCCTCCTCCGTCCTTCATCCTCCCTCATCCTTCCTTCCCCCCCCATCCCCCCTTCTCCTCATCCCCTCCTCCCCCCTCCTCCCTCCTCACTCCTCCTTCCTTCCCTCCTCTCTACCTTCCTCCCTTCTCCTCCCTCTTGTCCTTCACCCTCGCCAGCAATGTACTGCAAAGCAAATACTGCACATGCAATGCAATGCAAGTGCAACGCAGTGCAATGCATGCAACGCAGTGCAATCCATCCCAGATGGCCCCTGCACGGCCCAGACAGCCCCCAAGACGCCCCGGGAGGCTCCCCAGAGGGGTTCCAAGAGGGCTCTGAGAGGCGAATTGCGTTGATGTCCTATGGTGTTTGTCAGTTTTTCGCGTTTTCGCTTTATCGGCCTTCCGTTGCTCCAAGACTCAAGAGGCCCCAAAGGTCGCCCCAAAACGGCCTGAGAGGCCCCCAAGAGAGCACCCAGACGGCCCAAGACGGGGCAGGCCTTCTCCGAAGGCGGCGTTTTTTTTTTTTGAAACCTTCCGGCCTTTTGAGAAGCCATCCGCGTCTTCGGAGAGGGCCTGGAACACTTCTCAGAATGCTGGGGGCCTTCTGATAAGGCCCGCCCCCTCTGACTCCCCCCTGTGCTCGCCGCCGAAGGACGTGCTGGCGTTCTTCGCGCAGCACGACATCGTGGAGCTCATCGCCGACGGCCCTCCACTGGCAAGACACGGCATACCGACCCCCTTTGGTCTTAAAGGGATCGCGGCGGGAGGTTTTCGGCCGTGTTCGGCCTTTGGGGGCCCTCGCGGGGCCCAGGGGCCGTCAGAAAACGGCCCGGGATGAGAGGCCAGTCCTGGGGAAGGGGTCCAGACGTTTGGGGGGCCGCCTTGTGAGTAAAATCACGACGTCGGGTGTTTGGGTGTAGCCAGGGCGCCGAAACAACGACCATCTTGGGCTCAGGAGGGGCTCTGGTCTTTTGGGACTCTCCTGATATCCAGGTCGTAGAACATCCTCGTGGCCAGAAGCGTCCCTCCGTTCCCTGCTCAGCACGTCCTTATGGTGGCGCGCTGGCTGTAAGCATGTACTTTCAGAGGTCCGCGCGGCTTTCTTGCATCGGCGCCGGGCCCCCTCCCCAGCAGGCTGAGCGCGCCGTGGGCGGCGGCAGAGGCGCCGCCAGGGGGGCCCAGCGCCGATCCAAGGAATCAACGCGGAGCTCATGCCGTTTTCCCCAAAAAGGTCGGCGAGGCTTCTCAGAAGCCCCGCCGCCTTCTCGAAGGCCTGTTCCTTCTTACTTTCCCCCTTGGCCCGCCGCCGATGTACGCAGCAAGACAATTATAGCCGCCAGGTGGCCCAGTGCTGATCCAACAAATCCGCGCGGAGCTCCGAATTCTAATGTTGACAGCCAGCGTGCTACCATGAGGACATGCTGAACAGGGGCGCTTCTGGTCACAACGGCGAGCCTCGGCCACGAGGAGGTGTTACGACCTGGATCTAAGGAGAGGCCCGAAAACAAGAGCCCCTCCTGAGCCCAAGATGGTCCTTGCTTCAGCGCCTTGGCTGCACCCAAAGACTCGACGTCGTGATTTTTCCGCAGCGCGGCTCCCCAGACGCCAGGACCCCTTCCCTGGGACTGGCTTCTCATCCTGGGCCGTTTTCTGACGGTCCCGGGGCCCGGCGAGGGCCCCCAGAGGCCGAACACGGCCGAAGACTTCCCGTCGCGATCCCTTCAAGACCCGAGATCCGCCAGGGGGGTCCAGCGCCGATCCGAGGAATCCGCGCGGAGCTCCGAAAGCTTGGTTCTTTTTTATGCCGTTTCTCTTGTCCCCTCCAGGCCCGCGCGCGGTGGCGCTGCTGCTGCGGGCGAACGGGCGGCCGACGGGGCAGGCGTCGGAGGAGGGAAATCGTGGCATCGCTCGGACGCGTGTTTTTTTTCCTCGGCGACGACCATCGAGGAGCATCTTGGATCATCTTGCGAAAACCCAAACGAACGAAGCCGCGAAATGCACGGGGAATGGATGTCCGAGCGATGGCAAGAAATGTACCAATACCGACACCTCTGTGGCAGGTCCGCGTCGTGTCGACTGGCGGCGACCCCGCCGCCGGTGTTCAACGTTGAACGCCGCCAGCGGCCCAGAATCGGTCGATGTTGAACGATAGGACGATCAGGAAATGGCCGACCGTTCAAGGTTGAACGACCCCCGCGGTGTCAGGAACCAATGCCGAAGTCGGCACGACACGAAACTGCCGTAGCGATACCGCTGCCCCTGCCTCGTCGTCGCCTTTTGTTGGCCTCCCGGGGGGCCTTCGTCGCCACGGCTGGAGGCGCCCCGAAAATATGGTCAGAGCGCACCCCGGGAGTGGTCCGGAGAGTATCGGTATCGGTACCTTTCGTGTCCCTGCAAGGCGGTGGTGCAGATGCGCTGCAGGGCGGACGCCGACATTGCTCAGCAGGTGCTCCACGGCAAGTGGATGGGGAACCGCTACATCGAGGCATCACTCTCAGACCTGCTCCCGCTCCCCTCCTCCTCCTGCTCCTCCTGCTCCTCCTTCTCCTCCTTCTGCTCCTCCTCCTGCTCCTGCTCCTCCTCCTCCTCCTGCTCCTCCTCCTCCTGCTCCTGCTCCTGCTCCTGCTCCTTTTCCTGCTCCTCCTCCTTTTCTCCTCCTCCTCTCCTCCTCCTCCTCCGCCTCCTCCTCCTCCTCCTCCTCCTCCTCCTTCCCTGCTCCTCCTCCTCCTCCTCCTCCCCCTCCCCCTCCTCCTTCTCCTCCTCCTCCTCCTCCTCCTCCTCCTCCTCCTCCCCACCACGCGTCGTAAGACAAATCACGACGGCCTGCTTTTCTATATCTTCGGCCGCTGGGGGCCGTCGCCGGGCCCTGGGGACCGTCTACAGAACGGCTCCGGGCGGGAAGGAGCTGATGTCTCTGGGGGGCACCGACGTCGGGGTCCGGGTCGCCCTTAGCTCCTTGTTTCCCTCCTCGTCTCCTTCCCTTTCGCCGTCCCGCCCTCCCCGCCCTCCCGCCCCCCCTCCGGCCTCCCGCCTTCTCCCGCCGGTCCTCGGGAAAGGGCCGATCTCTGGGGGCCCACGCGGTGGAAACGCCATGACGGCGGGGTTCTGGGTCCCTCTTCCGTTCCCTCCCGGACACCCGGCTGCTCCAATTTGTTCGGTGTGCGGTCCTCGGAAGTCTGGACCACTTCCCCGTAGGGCCAGTTTTCCGCGTTGAGTGGTTTTTGACGGTCCCGAGGCCCAGCGAGGGCCCCCGAAGGCCGAAAACAGCCAAAAACCCGCCGCTCCAATTTTTTCGGAATGTTTGACCTCTGGCACCCCCCCACCTCCCGCGGGCCGGGGGGGGGGGGCGAGAGCAACAGACTGGATGAGGGTGGAACGCTGTCGGCCCTGAAATGGCCTCAAACGGAGACGCTCTCTTTCTAACTCCCCTTCCTTCCTCTGTTCGTTCCTTCTTCTCCCCTCCTCTTCCTCATCCTCCCTGCTCCTCCGCCGTATCTTCATCGGTGTCTTGCCATTGCCCTTCGTTTGAAGAGGATCCACGTGCGTGGCATCCTTGCGAGGGGCGAACGAAACAAAAAGAAAAGACGAAACAACAAGCAAAACAAACAAACCAAAGATCGGCAGCCGAAAATCAAAAGAAATAATAAATCAAATAACAAGTTTTTGGCATTTGGTCAGGGGGTGGGTGGTGGGGGCGCACAAAGTGTAGATTAGTTTGTATTTTTTTTTGGGGGGGGTCTTGTGTGTTTTTTTTGGGTGGGGGGGGGTGGGGGGGGTTCAGCCGTCGGTCTTTGGTTTCTTTGTTTTTTGCTGTTTTTTCTTATGTTTTTGTGGTTATTCAGCCCCTCCCTCCCCCTGGGGAGCGAACGGCGGCATGGAGAGGACCGGGAGGGGAGGAGCAGGAGGAGGATGAGGAGGAGTAAAAGGAGGAGGTGGAGGAGGGTGGAGGCGGCGGAGGAGGAGGAAGGAGGAGCAGGAGGCAGGAGGCAGGAGGCAGGCGGAAGAGGAAAGAGGAGTACGTTTATTTTGATAAGCGCATGGCAAGGAAAAACTGGGGAACCCCAAACATGGAATTCCCATTCCAATATTGCACAGAAGGATTCCTATTGAAATGTTAAAAACCAACCACAAGAAGGAGTCTTAGTGGAACCTCCACATATTGAAACCCGCCACTAGGAATCCTCCATATAAGGATTCCTAGTGGAACCCTTCACAAGAAGGATTCCGATTGAAACCCTCCACAGAAGTATTCCGATTGAAACCCTCCACAACAAGGATTTCGAGTGACATCCTCCACATAAGGATTCCTACTAGAACCCCTCACGAGAAGGATAATGCGGCGGACGAGGAGGAGGATGAGGAGGAATGGGAGGCGGATGAGGGCGAGGACAAGGAAGGATTCCGATTGAAACCCTCCACAGAAAGAGTCCTGCTGGATCCTTCACAGCAGGTTTCATATTGAAATCCTCAACGAAAGAAATCCTTGAGAAATCCTACAAAGAACAGTTCCGACGGACATCCTTGGCATCGTGTTCGCTGTCGTTCGCAATCTCCCTTGGTCTCAATTCCTACTGTCTTCGACGCAGGGATCCCTATTGAAATCCCTCACAGGAGGATTCCGATTAGAACCTTCCACAAGACGGATTTCTTTTGAAATCCTTCACACGGGGGAATCTGCCTGAATCCCTTCACAGGAAGGATTCCTAAGGACATCCTCGCAAGAAATATTCCAGATGGTACCCTCCACAGAAGGGTTCCTATTGACATTCTCCACAGAAGGGTTCCCATTGGAATCCTCGACGCAGGGTTTGTTTTCAAATCCTCGACACAGGGGGTCCTGTTGAAATCCCTCACAGGAAGACCCCGAGTAAAGTCACCCACGCAAGGATTCTGATGGAAATCCTGCACCACTGAGGGGTTCCTAGTGAAACTCTTCACCAGAAGGATTCCGATTGAAATCCTCTACAGCAGGATTCTCATTGAAACCATCCACAACAAGGATTTCTAGTGAAATCCTCCACATAAGGATTCCTATTATAACCCCTCACGAGAAGGAGAATGAGGCGGATGAGGAGGAGGATGAGGAGGCATGGGAGGCGGATGAGGGCGAGGACAAGGAAGGATTCCGATTGAAACCCTCCGCAGAAAGAGTCCTGCTGGATCCTTCACAGCAGGTTTCATATTGAAATCCTCAACGAAAGAATTCCCATTGAAATCCTACACAGAACAGTTCCGACATAAATCCTTGAAATAGTTTCGTTGTCGTTCGCAGGGTCTCCCTTGACCTCAGTGGA
>CAUYUJ010021368.1:122500-140312 GCA_963575745.1 Prorocentrum cordatum
CGGATGGTGCTGATGTTGATGATGATGATGATGATGATGATGATGATGATGATGATGATGATGATGATGATGATGATGATGATGATGATGCTGTTGTTGCTGATGATGATGGTGGTGGTGGTCATGATGATGGTGATGATGATGCTCATGATGATAATGATGATGTTGATGATGATGCTGATGATGGTGGTGATGATGAAGATGATGATGATGATGATGATGATGATGATGATGATGATGATGATGATGATGATGATGATGATGACGGCGATGATGATTGACGATCATTGACGATGATGAGGATGATGACGATGATGCTGATGCTGATGATGAAGAAGAAGACGGTTGTGGTGGTGGTGATGATGATGCTGACGATAATGAAGGACGAGGAGGAGGAGAAGGAGGAGGAGGAGGAGGAGGGGGGCGGAGGAGGAGGAGGTGGACCAGGGTAAACCCAAGACGACTCATCAACGATGTTTGAATAAACCCTACCTCCGAGCTCCCTCTTCGTAGGACCCTGCGAGGTTTCATTTCCACTGAGGGAGTTGCCTCGTTGAGAGAACCATTCGAAGACCCTGAAGCATGCCAATACACCATTCTCGGGACTCCAACGCCACGGATCAACTTGATTGTTGCGTCTGCCCGATCTTGAATCTTGCCATAACATCATTCCTGGGGCGCCAACACCGCGAATCCTGTAACTGTTGCGCGCTCACAATCCTGAATCCGACCAAAACACCATTTCTGATACGTTGGCCATGGGAATCCGTGAAACTGCTTGTATCGTTTAAAACGAGTATGCGCGGCGCTAAGGCGAGAGCCACATTTTGAAAACGAACCGTCTTCAATCCGTGAAGCTCTTGCAAAGTTTTAAGACGAATGCGTGCGGCGTTAAGGCGAGAGCCACAAGTTGAAAACCGCCCGCCCTCAATCCTTAAACTCTTGTAAATTTTGACAGCGAATGTGCGGGGCGCTAAGTCGAGAGCCACATTTAGAAAACCACCTGCCCTCCATTTGTGAAATTGCTGCCAATGTTCCAGCTTCCGGGTCCACAGGTGCGAGGAAGTCTCAGGCGAAACGCCTGGCCCACCCCCCTACGACCGGCCTCGGGGTGCGACAGGGAGGAGTGATTCGTAAGGAAAAGAAATGGAGAATGAGGAGGAGGAGGAGGAGGAGGAGGAGGAGGAGGAGGAGGAGTGGACCGACCGCGCGTCCCAGGTGGGCTGGCCCGGCTCGGCGCCGTCGCTCCCGGGGGCGGCGGCGGACGCGTCCTGGGACGCGCTCTTCGAGTTCCTGGGCCAGGACAAGGGCGCCGCGGCGCAGGCCGCGGCGATGGCCGGCCTGGCCAACGCCGCGTGAGGCGGGCAGGCGCCTCGGCCGCGGCGCAGGCCGCGGCCGAGAGCGAGGCCGCGGCGATGTCGGGCGTGCAGCGAGCGCCCGCGGCGGGCAGGGGCGCCGCCCCCCCGTGGGGCGCGCTGGCCCCGCGGCCGCGGGGCCGCGGCCAGGCGCTGCCGCGGCGGCCAGGCGGCGTGGCGGGGCGGGCGGGGGCCAGCGCGGAGCTGGAGGCTGGGCGGGAGGAGGAGGGGGAGGAGGAGCAGAAGGAGAAGGGATGAGGAGGGGGAGGAGGAGGAGGAGGTGGAGGGGGAGGAGGAGAAGGAGGAGGAGGATCAGGAGGAGGAGGAGGAGGACCAGAGTAAACCCAAGATGCATCAGCGATGCTGCAATGCACCCTCCCGTCCCGAGACCCCGCCTCATGAGTCCTTCGTCTCACTACCCAAGAAGAGGTGCCCCCCTTGAAAAACCAGCACCCCATGGGCCTGCCATTCAGGCGCGAGCCACGGTTTTCTGTAAGAAAGTCTGTTGCATCCTTCCAGCAAGTAATCAGGAACGCTGGAAGATATGGTCGTACATCCAGCGGTATCCTCGTTTTCATAAAGGACCGCCCTTCATCCGTGCAATTGTTGCACAAGTTGAAGTGTCTGGCCAGAAATATCGAAGAAGTTCCAAGCGAGAGCCACATTTTGAAAAGAGTATGAATGTGCGCGGCGCTATGTCGAGAACCCCAGCTTGGAGAAGAACCGCCCTCCATCCTAGTAGCAGCTGCCAGCTTTTAAGACGAATGTGCACGTCGCGAAGGCGAGAGTCCCATTGTGAACAATTAATGTGCTCCAGAATTGTAAGTGATGCCAGTTTAGAGACGAATTTGCCGGTGCTGAGACGAGAGCCTTATTTGAAAATGAGGCGCTTTCTAACCCTGCAACTATTGCATAGTTTAAGACAAATGCGTGGGGCGCTACGACAAGAACCCCAGTTTGAAGAGGAACAGCCATTTGTCCTTGTAGCTGCTGCAAGCTTTTAAGGCGAATGTGCGTGGCACTCAGGCGAGAGCCCCATTTTGAAAACCACATTTGCTTCATCCTTGTAACTGTCCCAACTTCCAAGAAAGTATCATAGTTCGCGAGGGAGTCTGAGGCCGAACGCTCGGCACTCCCTACCGACATGTTTGGGGATGCGACAGGGAAGAGTTATCCATGAGGAAAAGGTTTGCGTAGGAGGATGAGGACGACGACGAGCTCCTCCTTCGCATCGGTCCCCACAGACCCTGTACGAAAGGCTTTTGGC
Source organism: Prorocentrum cordatum (assembly GCA_963575745.1). Lineage (NCBI taxonomy): Eukaryota > Dinophyceae > Prorocentrales > Prorocentraceae > Prorocentrum > Prorocentrum cordatum. Next base: position 125,123 of record CAUYUJ010021368.1, read on the forward strand.
CTCTTTCGGCGTCTGGGTCCTGAGGCCGCAACAAGAGCGGCCCAGGATGAAGCGCCAGTCTCGGGGAAATTGGGCGGCTCCCGCAGGGGGATGGCGCGAGGGGGGCGGTCTGCTAATAAGGCTGGAGGGGCTTCCTAGAAGGCAGGGGCCTTAGAATGGCCTGTCGCCAGCGTCACCCCAACATACTAATACTATGTGCGCGTCGCCCCCCCCCAGGGGCGACGCGCGCGCCGAGAAGTCTTATGGTACATGCTTCGTGGCGGGCGCGTTCTGGCCACACCGCTCGGGAAACGATATATAGTACAAGTTTGCTGCACTATGCCCAGACCCCCGACGTCGTGATTTTGTCAAAGCGTCGACCCCCAGAGATCTGGACCCCTTCCCTGGGACCGGTTTTTCATCCCGAGTCATTTCTGTTGACGGCCCCGGGGCCTGGGAAGGGCGCCAGAGGCCGAAAATAACGAAAAACCTCCCGTCGAGATTTTCTCACAGCGCGAGGAGGTCTAGGTATGTTCGGGTCCGACACACTCCTCCAAGGAGGGCACAGCATATTGGCATGTTTTTCTGCGTTCCACGGCGGCCTCCTCGAAGCGGCCCAGGCCTCCCTGGGGGCCCGCGTCGCAGGAGGAGGAGGAAGAGGAGGAGGAGGAGGAGGAGGAGGAGGAGGAGGAGGAGGAGGAGGAGAAGGAACATCTCCTCCTGCTGCGGCTGCTCCTCCTCTACCGCCGCCGCCGCCGCGGCGCCGGAGCTCTGGGGAGGCCTGGCAAAGCGTGGCCTGCGGTCGAGGAGGCAGCGGTCCGCCTCCGCCAGCCTCCCCTGAGATCCGACGCTGCGAACAACACTGCATACTGCGGCCGCCAGATCCCCAGATCCACCGAGAATCCCCCGAGACCCCCGCCTCGCGCCGACCCGCCCACTCTGCCTACCGCGGCCGCCAGATCTCCAGGTCCACTGAGAAAATCCCCCGAGACCCCCGCCTAGCCCCTTCAGCGAAAAAAGACAGAACCTGAAAGAACTGAGCATCACCCCGCACATCATAACATCACAAAGCATAGCACCATAACACGTAGCATAACAACACTGAGTTGATCATACCATTGCATACGACAGCACAACAGAGCATACCATCACACAGCACCGCATACCATATCATAGCATATCACGACAACGTATACCATGACGTAGCGTGACGTAACATATTTCACAGTACCAGGACATAACACATCATATTACCATACCAACGCATATTATAACATAGCATGACAGAACATGACACACCAGAGCACAGCATAGCACCGCATGCAGTGACAGAGCGGAGCATACATAAATTAGCACAGCACCACACACCATAGCATACCATGATATGTAATAACATAACGTACCATGCCATACCATATCATAGCATAGCATGTCATGGTTTGACATATCATACCTTGAAACAGCATCGCACAACCGATCATTCCATACGATGACAAAGCATACTATGACCGAGCGCGGCATACCATATTTGAAGGCAACAGAGCAGCACCTCGCATACAGCAGTAACATCACACATCGTGTCATACCATCGCATGACAGAACGTATGATACAGTTCTAATAGCACACCATATCGTAACAACGCATGCAATGACATAGCGGAACCCACAGAACAGAGCATACTACCACTCTCTATAAAGAACAGCAGAGCATACCATACCATATGTTGTCATACCAGAGCATACCATAACCATAACATGACAGAGCCGAGCATCACCTAACACAGCGTCACAGCACATATATTCCATCACAGGATAAAGCATATCATAGCAGAGCGTGGCAAAACATTTATGACACAGCAGAACATGACATAGCAGAACGGAGCATACAATTACATGCCATGACGGGACAGAGCATGCAGGCCGTAGCATCGATCATAAGGTATCACCACACCGCACATCATGACGTAGCGGAGCATACAAACGTACATCATCACATATCAGATTAAATCATACCAGACGTGTTTTATTTTTGGTACCATGGAGGCAAAACTTGTACGATACAATCACACACATTAACCGACTGGGAACACCATGAGAGAGCAGTACATAGCATCGCATAATGGATGGGACACAACGTAACCAGCAAGCCAGAACGTAATTATTACATTGCAGCTACCACTCCCGTAGCGAGTTTGATATAGCACCACCGACCATACCTTCATTCACGAGGTATGCTCAGGACAAATCTTATTATATTAGGATGACCTTGTCATCGCGTAGACACTCTCACTGAGCATTGCAGGTCATAACTTGACATGACCGAACATATCATGTCACATCGTGGTGCCACAGAGAAGCTCACACCATAACGTATCACATCGTACTGTGACAGAGGTGGGCATAGTATAACATACCATCACGTACCATGTCCCACCATAGCATACCTTGACGTAGCAGAACATCCCATATTACAGCATCACACAACTGACCGTTCCAGACTATGACAGATGATACCAGGACAGAGCGCGGCATATAATGTTATACAGTCGCAGAACAAAGCATCGCATACAGCAGTATCAGAACATGTCATAGCATATCATCGCATTTCATACCCCATGAGCACATACTAGATCACAATAGCGGATGCAATGGCCGAGCTGAGCAAACATAACAGAGTTTACCACATTCTCGCATACAATGCCATGACGTACCAGAGCATACCATAACCATAACATGGCATACCAGAACATCACTTCACACAGCACCAGAAAGAAGAACATTCTAACCCATGACAAAGCATACCATGACATATCGTTGCCCAACGTATTATCGCATAGCAGAAACTACTCGAGCAGAATGCAGCATACACTTGCATGTCATGGAGGGGCGGAGCATGACAGACCGCATCATCGAGCATAACGTATCACAACAACGCATACCATGACACAACGGGCACATAATAGTGATACCACGAACTTTAGCCTGATGCAAAGGCATCGCATGATGAAGAGTGTTGCACTGCTGCTATCACTACAGCAGCGGGCTTGATGTCATATCATATTCAATAACTCCGTATAAGAGGTATGCCATAAAAGAGCAGTTCGAATCATGTTAGAACGAACTGAACATCGCGTACACAACATCACTCATAGAGCATGCCATACTCAAACCTGACAGAACATATCATGACATAGCGTGTTTCCACAGAGTAGAGCATATATAACATATCAAATCATATTGTGACAGAGGTTGTCACTACATAGTGTGTGTATATAGTAGCGTGACATAAGACATGAGTGAAGAGAAACATCACAGCAGAACATACAGCATTGTTACATACTCAAACGCGGCGTGCGCGCCGAGGTCAGGCTGGCCACAGGAACCAACAGTTGCAGCAACGACCGATTGGTTGACGTATCTAACGGGACAGGCGTCACGACGCCACGCCGGCCCGTTGAGAACAGAACGGGACACGATAGAGCGTACGTGATAGAACACTGCATGTAACATTGTAACGTATGCAACAACGACCTTCTCTTCAAGGGGAATATCAGGACATAACAAGCAATATCATGCCATAGCCAAGCCGATCATGACATACTATGCGAGACTGAGCGTATCGTCGACAGCATCACTGAACACAGCATCGTTGGACATACCCTGTCATAGCAAAGCATGCCATGATATTGTGCCACAGAGCAGAGCATACCGTTGCATAACACAGCATGTTGTGACATATGTGAACACCTCAGAGCATATGTTCATACAAGAGAACAACATCGATGAAGCGGAACATCATATGATAGTATCCCGTATTACCACGTAATCCACGTAATCAAACGCGATGTGTGCGCTGGGGTCAGCTTGGCCACAGGACTCAACAAGCGCAGCAACGACCGATTGGACGACGTATCTAACGTGACAGGCGTCACGACGCCACGCTGGCCCGTCGAGAACAGAACGGGACACGATGGAGCGTACATAAAGGAGATTTGTTACTACATGTAATACAGTTGAACATTCTTTATACATCAACGAGATGGATATGACGACAGCATGTCAGAGGGGCTGCCCCGATCGTCCCGAACGGCCGTTGGAGAGCCGACAGTCCACGGGGCCGCGCTTGGGGGGGGGAATCCAACGACGGACGACGACGGGCGACTTTTCGGCGTTTTCGCCGTCTGCGGGCCCTCGACGGGCTCCAGGGCCGTCGACAGAGCATCTCGGGACGAGGCGTCAGCCCTGGAGAAGCCGTCTAGATCGCCGGTCGGGGCTCCAGAGACAAGGTTCAGTGCAAACGGGGGTCGGCCAGAGCGCAGGGTCTTGCAGGATCCTGCAGAGCCCGGGGTGCACTGGCTTGGGCTTGGGCGCCGGATCCTGCAGGAACCTGCAGCATCTGGCAGGGCCCAGAGATCCGACGTCGTTACTTTTTGAATGCGGGGTCCCCGTGTCTCGACCCACTCCCCAGGACCAGGCTTTCATCCTGAGCCCTTTTTTGACGGTCCCGGGGCTCGGCGAGGGCCCCTAAAGGCAGAAAATTGGAAGAAAACCTCCGTCTTGATTTTTTCGATGCGTTGGGTCCCGCGGGATCTCGCAGAGCCTGACTGGGCCGGGTTTGGATGGGGCCGGGCCAGTAGATCCCCGAGCCGGGCGTCGACGCCGCGACAGCAGGTCACGAGGTCGGGGGGCGAGTCTCGGTGCCCCCGCGGCCTGAGCTCCCCCGGGGGGCAGAGGCGCGCCCCCCCCCCCCCTGGAGGGCTGGAGAGCGGTCGGCGGCGACCATTTGGGCGGCATCTCCCAGGGGCGGGCGCTACGTGCGCGTAGTTCGCCAAGGAGCCTCGTCGAAGACGTGGGCGATCGGAGGCTCTGGACACGTGCGAGGCGTTCCAGGGTTCAGTCGGGCATGTCCCCCTCTACAGGGAGGACGTTTCAAAATAGTCAAAAGAAATGCTCTGGGGAGGATGTTTCGACTACTTTTCGCTATGGTAATGTATTTTTGTGATATGTACTATTTGTCCTCCTAACGATCTGCCCAGGTTCTACGCCATCATCCGGGACCCGATGCTTGGCCAGATCGTCTGCCGCCCACCGCGGCGGAGCCGGGCGAGTACGAAGGACGTTCCACGCATCACCGTCGACGTCATTTTCCCCACTCCGCTACCAGTGGCTCATTTCCTACAGATGCGCCATCTTCATCGCACCATCCTCCCCGAGACGACGTTCTTCGGCTCCTCGCTGATGTACGGGGACCCCGACGCGATGATCCTGGAGGTCAACAGCCCTACGGTCCTGCACCATTTCTGGCCGCTCTGCTCCCAGATGGTGGTGCTGTCGGACGCCCGCGCGCTGGTCTACTCCGAGGCCTCGTCGGAGGTCTGGGTGGAGGCCCTGGACAGGCGGATGCTGCGCGACCCAGGCACGGCTGCCACCAAGTTGAAATGGAAGCCTTCCCAGTACGGGGGCCGTGCGGTGGCTGCGCCTTCGATGATCCCGAGTGCGCTGGCGGCCACCAAGACGAGGACCCGCCCGCACCACAGCGCCCACGACTACGTCACGGACATCAATCTGCAGGGCGAGGTGGGTCTAGAGGACGGGGAGATCTTGCGGAAGATTTTGCGGCACGCATGCGCGGCCACGGGGCTCCAGCTGTCCGAGACGGCTCCGGAGGCAGTTCCTAGGGCTGGGGAGTTCTACCACCTCTCCTCTCGTGACCCTCTTGCTCCTCCCGGTCGTCTTCGCGTACTTCTTTCTGGACCCGAAGACGTTCGTCGCGTTCACGCGGCCCTGCACGGCCAGACGGTGCAGGTGGGGATCGACAAGGTGGCCATCGAAGTGCTGAACGACTACGTGCTGCAGGGCTCCCTTCCGGGCCAGGGCTCGGGAAACGGCCGGCGGTAGTCTGCCGTGATGCCAGCGGCTGCCGTTTCGATGCCCGGCGTCAGGCGGGCTCGAGGCTCGAGCCAGGAATTTATTGCATCAACGCCTTGGGGGGGGGCTTCTGGATCGTCGAGGTCGTTCTGCGTCTCTGCTCCACCCAGGTGGGGCCGCTCCGTGAGGGCCGCCTCGGACAGGAGGGCTCCCTGACCAACGATGTTGAATTCAACGACCGTTTGCTCCCTCATCTTTTTCCTCTTCTTTATGCTGATGGCGAGTTGCTTCCTGATCGTCCTCTTCACGACGTTTCGATTGACATCCCCGTGGACTTTTACAGGCGACAGCGGCTTCACAGAGCTCTCGGAGCCCTTCCTCATGATGTCGTTTGTGCCCCTGTTCGCTCCGCCCCGAGATCGGTGCCGCCTACCGGGGTTCGGCGCGATGGCCAGTTTATGCTTGATATTTCCGTCGTTCACTGGAATGCCCACGCGCTCTTTGCTTCGGACCCGGCGCGGCACCAGGTCAAAGCGAACTACGTCAACAAATTGATGGGCAAGGCCGACGTGTGCATGCTCACCGAGACCCACGGGACCAACGCGGGCAAAGGAATTTGGCGCACCCCTGCAGGGACCACTGCTTGGTGGTCGGCTGGCGCGTCCCACGGCCATGCGGGGGTCAGCATCGTGGTAAAGAACCTATTCCTCAAGATGTTTCCCGACATCAAGCGCGAGGTCATCTGGGCAGGCCGGGCTCTTAAGCTCAAACTTCGCGGTCCCCATTGGGCGCTCGACCTGATCGTGGCGTACTTCCCGACAGGGGCGACAGTGACGGAGGCTGACCTGTTCGGCGTCGGCGCGCCGCACCGTGACTCTATGACTACCTTTTCCTGCCCTGCGTGCACGCATGCGCAACCGCCTCTCTGGCCGGATCGCTCCTCGAGATGAGGCCCTCGCAGCTTTGGGCGGGGACTTCAACTACGTCACGACGCAGGAGGATCGAATGACACTGGCTACGCAACGCCCGAGTGGCAGGCGCGATGCGGGCGAGGAGGCGCACTTCCAGGCTGCGCTCGTTCGCCGGCACGGGCTCCACGAGCTCGTCCAGGGAGAACACACCCACGCTGCTGCAGGATCCCAGGCCCGGCTGGACAGAATATGCATGAATTTCCACGCCGCGGAGCAGCTCGACCGGTCGTTGCGCGCGACGGCTTTGGAGTGGCGGCCGGACCTTTCGGCGCATCGTGCGGTTTTTGCGGCACGCTCGTCGCCCCAGAGGGCTTCGCAGCAGGAGCGGACGTTGCCCGAGCGTGCTCTCCGCCACGAGGATTTCCCCAGGCGAGTGGCGTTGGAGTACTGTGCCAAGCTTGCGGACACCCTGGGCGCCACCCCTATTCGCAGGCTGCTCATGTTCAAGGCCACGATGAAGGAGGTCGCCTTCCGGCTTGACACCGACATGGGCCGACCGCCTGCCGCGACAGACCTGGAGGACCGGCTCGGCGTCACGATGAAATTTGTGAGGGCGGTGGAGCAGGGTCTGGCTGGGGCAATCTCGTCCTGTTTGGAGCGCTACCCGCACTTGGCGGATTTGATAGACAATCCTTACGATGTCAGCGGCAATCTCTCCCTTCGCTTGCACGCGGCCAAGGAGCGCGCCATTGCCCTCGCCAGGGAGCACGCTCAGGATGAGCTCAACAAGTCGCACGAGGACCTCGCCGGCCCCGACCCGCGGCTGGCATCGCAGGCCAGGCAGAAGAACGCTCGCCTCCTGCAGCGACTCGCTCCTGGCAGAGCTGCGGGCTTGTCAGCAGTAATGGCGAACAACGGGCAAGTCCTCACCGAGCCCGGGGCCATGGCCAAGGAGCTGCGCCAGCATTGGGCGCGGGTCTTCACCGCGAGAGGTGTCGACGAGCAGCTGCTGGAGGCTTGGCTGCTGGAGGGCGAGGCGCACAGGCCGGCGCCGGACGCCCCGCGGGCGCCCGCCGCTTCCTTCCGGCTGCGCCGGCGCCACGTCAGACACGCTATCAAGCAATCCAACAAGTCGGCTCCTGGCCCGGACGGAAGTGGATTCTTGGCGCGGCGGCGGTGCCTCCAGCTGTCCACCGACGTCCTGTGCGACGCGGCGCGCGCGCTGATGACCGACGAGGGCGCGGATATTGCGGCCGACGAGTGGGCTGACCTGAACTCCAGCCTGCTCTTCCTTCTCCCCAAGGCGCCCTCGGGCACGCTGCCCACCGGGGAAGGGTACTACGAGCCCGAGAACACGCGGCCCCTGTCGGTGACCAACACCGACAACCGCTTGCTGGCCAACGCGGTGCGTCATCTCATCGAGCCCGTTGTCGGGCCGAAGGTCGTTTGGACCCAACGGGGTGTCATTGCAGGCAGGGGCATGCTGGCCAATTTGGTGGACGTGGAGGAAGCGATGGCGACTTGTGCGTGCTCGGCAGACGAAGGGGGGGCGCTGTTTTTCGACTTCGCAGCGGCGTTCCCCTCGATTGAGCACAGCTCGTTGTTCGCCATCTTCCGCCGGCTGCGATGGCCATCCTGGTTGATCAATTTCCTCACATGCCTGTACAGCCGCAACGAATGCTACGCGGCGCTGGGCGGCTCGCGGCACGCGGGCTTCAGGCTTGACCGAGGAATCCGCCAGGGGTGTCCCCTTTCTCCGCTGCTGTTCGCCGTCGCGTCAGACTTGCCCCTCAGGAAGCTGGGGCGAGCCGTGCCCTCCGCTTGCGCGCGGGCATGCGCCGACGACGCAACAATGGTCGACCCCGAGCTTCTCCGGCATCTGGGGCTGGCGCAGGACATCTTCACTGAGTACGAGCGCCTTTCTGGTCTCAAAGTGAATGTGCACAAGACGGTGTTGGTACCGCTGTTCCCCTACGACCTGGACGAGCTCCGGGCGCGCGTGGCCCGAGCTGCGCCGCTTTGGGGCGGGCCCCCCATGGCCGGGAAAGCAAAGTACTTGGGCTTCATCGTGGGGCCCTTGCGGGCGGAGTCGTCGTGGACTGCGCCATTCAAGAAGTATGTGGACTGGGCAGAAAGGTGGGGCAAGCTGGAGGTAGGCCTGCTCCAGTCGATGCTCGCGTACCAGGTCTACGTCAGCTCTGTGCTGATGTTCGTCGCGCAGTTGCTCCCGCTGCCGACGACCTTTTCAGTGGCCGAGGAGAAGGCGCGCTCGCTGCTTTGCAGGGGGCCAAAAGACTGGATCGCGGCCACCGCGCTCAAGGACCTCCAGGCGCTCCACTTTCCACGATCCCTGCCTGACGTGCCCAGCGCTGCCTTGGCGGCTAGGGCTCGGGTGGCTCGCCTCGAGAACGCGGCGCACGGGGGCCTCAAAGTGCAGGCAAGGGCTCGCAACTTGCGGCGCCTGGCAGAGTGGCCGGAGAACCAGCGCCGGGTCGAGAGAAGCCGGGCCTCTGTGGAGGATTGCTGCATCTTCCGCTTGTGCGCGGCCTCCGCCGCGCTGGCAGCCGCGGAGCAGGCGGCGCGTCTGGGCGGCCACTCGCTGACAGCAGGCGACCCCGCAGCGGACGAGAAGAAGGGATGGCAGGCCCGGGCCGCGCGAGTTCTTCGCGCCGCTGCCAGGCACTCCTCGGCGGCCCACGTGAGGCGCAAGCTCGACCGGTGGCAGGTCTCCGTGTTGCCAGGGCACCGCCCCGCCGCCTGGACGCGCTCTCTCGCTCTGTCCGCCCCTCTCCCCCCTCCTCGAGTGCAGGCTTCTCGATTACGCTCAGCGTGGAACGGCTGGTGTACAGCAAGGCGCCTCCAGGGATCTGAAGGCTGCCTCTTCGGTTGCCGAAGAGGAGAGGACTCCCTCGAGCACTGCGCGTTTTGTAGTTCGTTTCATTCGTTGTGCCACCGCTTCCTAGGGCTCAGCCGGCCACCGCCTGAGTCCCGATTGGCAGATTTTCTGAGTATCGCCCCGCGCGTGTCTTTCCTCCCTGAACAGTGCAGGGGTGAGGGGGCCACGGCGGCTGCAGTTGCCCTCCGTGCTGTTGGGGTGTATGCTTTGTTTAGGACGCACAATGCGTGGCGACACGGACAATCGTGCGCCGACGCGCCCGACGCATTCCGGGGCTGTGTTCGTGCGGCCGCGCTCGGCCACCCGAAGCTCCAGCACCTCATTCAGACGGCCGTGAAGAGGCCTCGTGTCACCGACGCTGCTGGTGCCGTAATAGTGCCATATCATCTTGCCCTAGTCCGGGGCCATTGCTGTTTTTTCGGCGCCTTGGTTTTACAGGGCTACATTCATGATTACATTTGCACTTGCTTGCCGCAACCGTCCACGTAGCGAACAGGAGTGTCTGGACCAATGTCCGTCGTATCGTAATTGCACTCACTACATAAACTTGTTTTTGTTTCCCGATGTGGCTGCCTCGTCTCTCCTCCCTCCTCCTTCCTCCGCCTCCCCCTCCTTCTCTCCCCCTCCTTGCACCAGTTCGCGACCAGAGTCTTGGCCACGTTCGCAAGACAACCCCGATACGTGCCAGGAGTGTGTCTGACCACGTGGTTTGTCGCCCGTGCAGGTGGGGAAAACTGATCACAGTCTCGCTATCAACATGTTTTTTCTTGTTCTGCCTGCTCTCCTCCCGCATGTCTGCGCGGCGTCATCGCCGGTTCTTGTCTCACGCGGCCGTTGTTTTCTTTATTCGATACAGTATCCAGGCGCTGTTGCATTGCATGGTTTTCGTGATTTGGGTCATCCACCTCCTCCTCCTCCTCGTTTTCCTCCTTGCGGTCCAGGCTGCGTGGCCGATCCGAGTGCCACGGAGGGCATGCCCGCATCCCGAGTCCGGGGCCTTGTTTCGTTCCCGCTGGTCTTCAGGACCCGTGGGCTCGCCATTGGCTGGAATTCGGGTGGCGGTTGTTCGCCCCGTGGAGCCGCTGCTGGAGGCGATGTGCATTTCTCAGGCTGCAGCTCCAGGCTCCGTAGCTTCCCCCTCTCCTCTCTGTCCTCCCCTTCTTCCGGCTCCTCGGCCCTTTTCCCCCCAATTGGCATCTGCCCGTGGACGTGCGGTGGCCGCATGCCGCATGCCGTAGGGCTGGCTTGTAGTTCGGGCTGCTATTCCGTGGCGGATTTATTCATCGTTGTTTTACTCTTTCGTGCCGAGTCCTTGTGCACGATTCTCGAGGGTTCCATCCCGGGCTTTCAGTTTACGTGGTCATTCACGAAGCGTGGGCTCAGTTCTATCATTATGCACTGTCAGGTTCGCAAGTCCGCGGATGCGCGCAACGGCTCGCCTATTGCAGGTTGGCCTGAGCGCTGCTCCATGTGTTTTGGAGTTCTCATCTGCTTCCCTCCCCTCTCCTCCTCCTCCTCTTCCTCCTCCTCTTCCTTCCCCTCCTCCCGTTGTGGCGACCCTTGTTCACTTGGAGTGGGGCTCCAAGAACACGGCCGGATTTTGAAGGTTGCCCTGGTACCAGTTTTGTCGCCACGCGAGGTCATCCGTTCTGTCCGCATCGTCCTCTCAGCTTTCCTCCTCCTTCTCCCAAAATACTGCGCTGGAAAAAAATGCTATATTTGTCCTGCAACAGCCGCCTGTAGGATGACATGCCCGACCTCATTCCAGGAAGGGCCTCGCCTTCGAGGGGCGAGGGAGTTGTCACCTCTTCCTCGGCGGATGGCGGCGGAAGGTCGGCGGAAATTGGCGGCAGTAGGACGAGGCCGCCTCCGCCGGCGGAACGCTGGCGGACGCCGGCGGAAGTAAAACTCGGCCCCCCAAGAGTCAAGCAGTGGCGAAGCGTCCTGGCTCGCCTCTAGGCCTACCAAACAATGTTATACGAACCTTTTGTGATCTCCACGAAATGTTCTTAGAACGCTTCTGGCTGAGACTGTCTTGTTTTAAGACATATGGCTTCTGTTCTAAGAACATTGTTTTTGTTCTCAGAACATTTTTGGATTCTACGAACATGTCGTGGTAGGTTTATAGGAATGCCGGGACGGTCGGCTTCTGTTCAAAAGAGATGGCAACCTTTTTGGGTTCAGGGTGTTGCTCTCCCTTGGGCCATTCGCCCCTCCACCCCTCCCCCTCCCATCGCGCCACGGGAGGCCCCTGGGCCCCGCTCTGGATATATGGGAGGTGCTCCCGCCAATTGTGGCCGATGCCGGAAATCCTGAGCCCAAAAACGTTGCCATCTCTTGGGAGCACAGCTGTTATTTCCGCCGCCGTTTCTCCGAGGAAGGGACGGCAACACTTCTGGTCGTCGAAGGCAAGACCCTTTTTGGAACGCCTCGTGTCCCAGACCCCCACGTCATGATTTTTTCACAGCGTCGACCCCCAAAGGTCTCGACCCATTCCAGGGGACCGGCTTTCCATCCTGAGTCGTTTTTGACGGCCCCGAGGCCCGGCGAAGGCTCCCAGAGGCCGAAAATTTGTGGAAGACCTCCCGTCGTGATTTTGTCACAGCGCGAGGGGGTCTGGGATTTTTCGCCACTGGGCTATTCGCCCCTGTCGTCGCCTCCCGACGATGGAGCGGCCGGGAGGAGGATGAGGAGGACGAGGAGGAGGACGAGGAGAAGGAGGCGGAGGATGAGGAGAAGGAGGAAGAGCTGGAGGAGGAGGAGGAGGAGGAGGAGGAGGAGGAGGGGGGAGGAGGGAGGAGCAGGAGGAGGAGGGGAGAGGAGGAATGAAAGAGGAGAGGGTGAGGAGGAGAGGGGGGAGAGGAAGGAGGAGGAGGAGGGAGGAGGAGGAGGAGGAGGAGGAGGAGGAGGAGGAGCTGGAGGAGGAGGAGGGAGGAGGAGGACGAGGAGGAGGAGGGGGAGGAGGAGGGGGAGGAGGAGGAGGAGGAGGAGGAGGAGGAGGAGGAGGAGGAGGACCAGTGTAAACCCAAGAGTCATCACTGATGTGGGAGTTAACCCCACCTCCAAGCTCCCTCCTCATAGGCCCCTACAACGGATCGTTTCCATTGAGGGCCGTTTGAAGATCTTGAAGCATGCCAGAACATTGTTCTCGGGTTTTCAACGCCACGTATCAACCTGAGTGCTGCGTCTTGACGACCCAGGATCGTGCCAGAGCGTTATTGTTGGGATTTCAACTCCGCGAAGCAACATGATTGTTGCACCTGCATAATCTTGAATCCTGCCAATACACTATTTCTGGTACGTTGATCATGGAAACCCGTGAAACGTTTGCAAGTGTTTATAACGAATGTGCGCGGCGCTACGGCGAGAGCCACATTTTGAAAACGGCCCGCCCTCAATCCGTGAAACGCTTTTAAATGTTTAAGACGAGTGCACGCGGCGCTAAGGCGGCGAGAGCCGCATTCTGAAAACGACCCGCCCTCAATCCGTGAAACTCTTGCATATGTTTGAATCTAATGTGCGTGGCGCTAAAGCGCGAGCCACATTTTGAAAACGACCCGCCCTCAATGCGTGAAACGCTTTCAAATGTTTCAAACGAGTGTGCGCGGCGCTCACATTTTGAAAACGACCCGCCCTCCATCTGTGACGCTGTTGTCACTTTTTAAGCTTCAGAATTCAGAGTCATAAATGGTGAGAAAATCTCAGGTGAAACGCCCGGCCCGCCCTAAAACAAATTTATTTATGAGGAGAAGGAATGGAGGAGGAGGAGGAGGAGGAGGAGGAGGAGGAGGAGAAGGAGGAGGAGGAGGAGGAGGAAGAGGAGCAGGAGGAGAAGGAATGGAGGAGGAATAGTATGAGGAGGAGGAAGAGGAGGAGGAGGAGGAGGAGGAGGAGGAGGAGGGGTGAGAGAGTGCCCGCAGGCGCTTCCGCTCCGCGTGGCGCGGCGCGCTGGCTCCGGCCTGCCGCGCTTTGGACACGGCGCGGCGCGCGGACTGCGTCCCAGTCTTGCACTCGGGGAGCGAATAATGACACACGGTGGGGGCGTTGGTTAAGAAATGTGCCCAGGATGCTTCAGACCCTGGAGGGCTCCTTACCAGATGAGGGCGGCGGCGATATTCATGGCCAATCCACGATTGGCTTCCCACCGGCTTCCAGACCCTGGATTCCTTATCGAACCTTTCCTTATCCAACGCTATCACCGTAGACTTCAGACATAAGAACTCGGAGGTCCGCCCGGATTTCTCGGATCCGAGAAAGCCGCGCGGACCTCCGAGTTTTTATGTTAATGCCATTATTCGTTCCCCTATCCACTACCCAGAGATCCAGCGTATTGAACATATATTTGTTTCGCAGCTTTCGGCCTCTAGGGGCCCTCGCCGGGCCCTGGGACCGTGACAAGACGACTCTGGATGAAGAACCGGTCCTGGAGAATGGGTCGAGACTTCCGGGGGCCCCGCATTGACACAGTCACGAAACCGAATCTTTGGGGACCACGTTCCAGCCCCTCACTACTTACCAAGACACCCCATCCCAACCCGAAGGTCCCCGACCCCCTCAAACTTCGAGCTGGGGGGCGTGCGGCTTCCACCGTGCTTCCTCGATGTCCCAGAGCGCCCCCCCCACTGGACATTGGCAGGCCCAACGGCGACTTCGGGTTGGGTGGGGGTGGCTTGCGGTGGGTAGTCAGTCCCCGAGCGTCAACGCTCCGAGGCTTTCCCAGCCTCCCGCCCCACGGCGCGGAGTTACCCGCCTGCAAGGCACAGCGTGTCCCCGGGGCCGCGGCTGCGACACGCTGGGCAAAGGTTCCCGAGATCGCTAGGGGCAAGCCCAGGCCCCCCGACGCCACGCTTTGTTTCACAATGTGGGCCTCCGAGGCCTTGACCTGAGTGTCTGCAGACAACGTGTCGCCGCGCCGTTTGTTCCGACGCGCGGCCTTACGTCTTGGGGAGGGCGACGCGGCCACCAGGGCAACCGCCGCCTCGCTCGGGCGCGGTGGGTTCGCCGTGGGTTTGCCGCGTGGCGGCCTCGACGTACTTGGGCGCGGGTCGCAGGGCTTGCCCTGGGTTTGCCCTGGTGTCGGCGCCGTCCACGTGGGCACGTTCAGAACAAACGGCGCGGCGACACGTGATCGCGATCACTGGTCACCGCGCTCAGGTGATCTCGTGGTCGGCGATCACGTGATCGGTGGAAAACAGCAGCAAAACCGTTCGTCGCGGTTTCCTCCTGGCCCATCTTTGGGTCTGGGATCCATGGGAACCTCGATGACATCGGGCGCCTCGATTTGTCTCATGACCCACACGGGGGTCTGGGACCCATGGGAACCTCGATGACATCCGGCGCCTCGATGTTTTCGAGGCACGGGCCCCCGATCGACCACCTGCCCGGGACTGGTCTCTCATCCCGAGCCGCTTCTTGACGGTCCCGAGGCTGGAGGAGGGCCCCGGGAGGCCGAAAGCGGTGCTGAACCTCCTCCTGCTCTTTCCCCCTCCCTCCTCCTCCTCCTCCTCCTCCTCCTCCTCCTCCTCCTCCTCCTCCT
>CAUYUJ010021369.1:0-62500 GCA_963575745.1 Prorocentrum cordatum
CGAACAGTGCACCTTTCTATCCCCCCATTTAACTAACTATCGCCCCCCATTTGGGGACGCCCAATCTCGGGGGCCTCTCGCCGATGTATCCATCGCCGATTCCAGCTCGAGGTCTCCCCCCCCTGCGCTGCCCCCCCCCCCCCCCCCTCTGTCGTTGCCCCTCATCCAGGATGCAAGGGCACACTCGATGGCGCGAAGTCATCCGCGCTTCGCGGTTCAGCTCGGATCCCTCCCCGTTCTCCTCTTCTTCCCGGGGAGCGTCGCGGGAGCGCCAGCGATTCCCGCTTCGCCCCTCATCCAGGATTTTCCTTCCTCACAAGGCCGCGCGGCACCGCTCGGCTCGCGGCGCCCCGGGGGCTTCCGTGGATGCCGCATGGCCTCGCGTCGCAGTGCCGCGCGCCTGGGGGCGCTGCTGGCGCTCGCGCTGCAGCTCCAGGTGCTGCCGGAGGTGCTCTGGGCGGGCCCATTGAGTCCTCCTCCTTCTCCTCCTCCTCCTCCTCCTCCTCCTCTTCCTGTTCCTCCTCCTCCTCCTCCTCCTCCTCCTCCTCCTCCTCCTGCTCCTCCTGCTCCTGCTCCTGCTCCTCCTCCTACTCCTTGTTTCCTCCTCCCCTCCTCCTCCTCCTCCTCCTCCTCCTCCTCCTCCTCCTCCTCCTCCTCTCCTCCTCCCTCCTCCACCTCCTCCCCACCTCCTCCTCCTCCTCCTCCTCACTTCATCTCCTCCCTGCTCCTCGCCTCCTCCCTCCTCCTGCTCCTCCTCCTCCTGCTCCTCCTGCTCTCCTCCTCCTCCTCCTCCTCCTCTTCCTCCTCCTCCTCCTCCTCCTCCTCCTCCTCCTGCTCGTCGTCAGAAAACGGCGCGGGATGAGACACTTCGGCGTCGAGCCCAGGGAAGTGGGAGAAAGGGCGGGCCTTCCCTGAAGGGTCAGAAGTCCCATGGCCTGCTGTGAAGGTCTCTGAGCCTTCCCGAAGGAACAGAAGTCCCTCTCAGACGGACGGAGGGCTTCTGAGAAGCCCCGGCGCCCCGGGGAGAAGGTAGGGACTGCGGGGGGCCGCGCATTCAGCAGGACAAGACATCACATGTATGTAGAGTATGCTCCTGGGCCAGGTCCCCTGCCTTCCTATAGAGCTGCGCGCAGGAACCTGACAACTTCGCTGTCTGGTCTCTGGTGCAACTTTGGAGGTGTTGGCGCGTCGTCCATGGCGGCCAGTTGATCCCAAACAGACATTGCAGATTGAAACAGAAAGTGGAACACCGCCCGAGCGCTATGCGCCCTGGCCCTCGAGACCTGGCCCCCAAGGCATACTCAATATGTCTGGGCGCAGAGGGTATATGCCTCCCAGATGGGGCCCGAGTAGATGAGGATTGCGCCGCACCGCCGATGCGTCGGCGAGGCGGCGCGCTGCGGAGCCCGATGTCCTCCACTCCGACGGGCCGAGGCGGCGTCGATGCATCGCAAACGCATCGGTGATGCATCTCCGATGCATCGGCGATCCTCCGACCCCATCTATCTGGGGCTCCTAGATGGGGTCGGAGCACACGGGGTCGGAGGATCGCACCGCATCGCCGATGCATCGGCGATGCGGTTCCATGCGGAGCCTAAGTTTCGCTACGCTTACGGCGGCGATGCATCGCTGACGTCGCCTGTGCATCGACGATGCATCGGTGAGGTGGATCGCTTCACCGTGATCTTCGACGGTCTAGTTTTGTCTGTCTGGGCGTTGTCGGGGTGAGGAGGTCGAACTTTCTTGCACCATCCCAGGTCCCGTGGCTGAAGCGGGACTCCGCAGCCCGGATTCGGCTTGTTTTTTGTAGTCTGTTGTCGTCGTCCCCCCCCGCGACCCACCCCGCGACCAACCGCAGCCCGCCCCGCCCCCGCCCCTTCACTCTGATCCGCACTTGCGGGGGGGATGCGTATTCCTGTAATCTGCCTTCGGGGACTCGGGCCGTCAGGAACGGATCCGGGGCGAAAATCGGCGGCCAGCGAATGGGCCGGGGACCCTCTGGGACGGCGGGTTTGTCGGGGCAGACCGCTCCGGAAAACGCTCAGAGTGTTCCGGAGTGCTTCGGAACGGCCGCGGCGCCCGATGCATTTTGCAGAACCATTGGGCTCCTCAGTAGGAGGCCCCATGCGAACCTTACCCCACCACCCCACGATTTCTAAGGGGGGTGGTTGGGCGGGGTTCGCACGTGGCCTCCTACTCAGAGGTCCGCCATTTCTCCCGGTCCCCAGGATTTCCAGGGAGGCCCCCCCTCTCTGTCCAACGGAGGGGGGGAAGGCCCACGGCCCCCCATTTCTTCTGCCCCTTGGAAGCCACACCCCCACTCCCCCCTTTTCGCGCTCCGGAAGCTACCCCCCCCTCTCCCTTTCAAGAGAGGGGGGGGGGTAGCTACCTCCCCCCCCTTGGAGCCCCTCCACGGGGAAGCCCCCCGCGGCCTGCGGGGTATTCCCACGGAGCCCAGGGGCTCGCTTCCCGCCCGCTCCGCTCCTGGCCCGAGGGCCTTCCCCGGGACCTCGAGGGAGGCCTCCGGAGCGCCCTCGCGCAGCCCAGGCGGCGGCTTCACGCCCCCCCCCCGCCCGCGGCCCGCCCCGACGCCACCCTCTGGCTGGAGGGTTTCTCCCAGGGGCTTAGGCGACCCCTCCTCCTCCTCCTCCTCCTCCTCCTCCTCCTCCTCCTCCTCCTCCTCCTCCTCCTCCTCCTCGTCCTCCCCGTAGCCATTTTGGCTCAAGATGTCCGCTCTGGGGGGCTGCAAGCCTCCAGGCCGAGTGGATACCGCTATTCCGCGGCAGGCAAGGCCCGTTCGGGCCTGGCATTTGTTCTGCCTGCCACTCCAGGGGCTCTGCAGGCGGCCCAGTCGGTTCCATACTCATTCGTTGCTGCGATGGCGAAAGGTGTTCCTCCTTGGCATGCTGGCGGTGATCGCCGCTCAGGCTGGAAAGGAGGTCGCAAGGGTACTTGGGTGTTCCAGGCCGATGGCGAGTCTGACGCCTACGGCGGCAACAAGGGCGGTGACGGGAAGAAGAACAAGAAGCGCAACACTTACGAGGTCTGCGCCTCCTGTGGCCATTGGGAGTGGTCATATCATGGACATGCTTCCTGTTCGAAGTGCAACGGGGCGTATCGCAATTGGCTGCGAGGTGAAGGCCCCCCTGACCACGAAGGCGTTCTTGGAGGAGAAGGGGAGGGTGTGCCTCCCGTGCTGCGTGAAGCAGCGGCGACGGTGCTGGCTTATCGACCTGACTTGCATCTCCACATGTTGGGGCTCGTGGCGCAGGCCGAGCCCGCCCCTACGATGTCTGCAGCCCAGTTGGATGCGGCGGCGAACACTGAGAAGACACGCCTTGCTAAAGTGGCAGAGGAAGCAGCTCGTAAGGTTCGGGTGTGCTTGCAGGAGGTCGAGCAGAAGCGGACGAAGGTCAACAAGATGCGCGAGCAGTTGGATGAGGCGACTGACGCGCTGTTCACGGCTACGGCGGCGCAGGAGAAGGCGGAAACCGAGCGGAATGACGCTGACCGCATCTTGCGCGAGTTCAACCCCGAGCAATGGAAGGCAGCGCGGGCTGAGGAAGCTCGCTTGGCGGAGGAGGAGCGACAGCGGCAATTGCGGGCCGCGCCCCCCGCAGCTCCTGCTGTCGCGGGAGGGGCCTCTGCTCCCCGCGGCGTTCCTCCTCCCGGTGGCGCGGCACGGGGCGCCCAGCGGGGGGCTCCTGGCTGTGCTGCTGATGCTCGCCCTGCTGAGGGACCTGCTGAGGGACAGGGTGCCCAACCAATGCAAGTGGAGCCTCCCGACATGGCCAACATGTCAGCTGGGGTCTTCGAGCCTGGTGCGAAGAAAAGCGGCTCTCGCCTGACCTGTGGGAGGCCTTTCGCGCCATGCACGAGACCATTCATGCTGCTGACCTTGATGATGGCATGTCTGATGCTGGCAGTGAAGCCAGTGATGTTGGAGACCCCGCTGAGCGTGAAGAACTACTTGCCCTTCGGAAGCGAGGCCAAGAAGCCATCCTTACCAAAGAGGAGCACGACCGTCTCGAGCAACTGCTGCTGTGCAAGGCCAAGGCCAAGGCTACCAAGCGGCTCAAGACAGCTCGCGATGGGTTCAGCGCGAAGTTCAAGGAGGTGTTGTCGGCCGCGGCGGTGTCCATGCCCGTGGCCCCGCAGTTCGGGCAACGCCTGCAGCGCGGGGCCTGGGCCCCCTCCCACCCCCGTTCGTGGGCGGACGGAGGCCCCAGCGGATGGGATAATGGGGGAGGAGCGACCTGGGCCTCGGTGCACTGAGGCGCCGCTCGCTCCTGGTCATGGTCGCGGGCGCCCCGGTGGACCTCAAATTGGAGACGAAGTCCTTGCAGGACGCCCGCAAGTTGAGCAACATGGTGGAGCTGGTCTTCTGCAACATCACTTCCTGGTCTGAGGTTGCCAAAGATTTTGCTTCCCAGGTTCGGAAGGTGGCTGACGCCTTCCTCTTCTGCGAGCACCGTTTGCAGGCTTTCGCCCTTCCTGCGGCCAAGAGGGAGTGCGCTGCCATGAATTGGCGGCCGCATTTCCAGGCCGGCGTCCCAACTAGTGGGGGTGGGACTCACGGGGGGGCGGGACTTGTCGTTCGCAAGAGCTTGTATTTTAAACGGTTCTTGGCCCATGAGGGCACTGTTACTGACATTGGGTCAGGCAGAGGCTGGATGTTTCGGGAGTTGAAAACCAAACAGGCCGTCATGGCCATCGGAGTTTGTTACTTCGTCTCAGGCCTGGGGGTCTCCGGTGAGAATTTGTCCAAAATGAGGGGCGTTTCTGAGTTTGTTCGGGCTCTGGCCATCCCATGGCTCCTTGTGGGAGATTTCAACATCGAAGCTGAGACTATGAATCTCTGTGGGTTTCCTCAATCGGTGTTCGCGAGGGTGGTCGCGCCGAGTGATGCTGAGTTTACGTGCACCGCTGGAAGCGGCTCTACCATTGATTATGCATTGGTTTCGTATGAGTTGGCGCCCTTTGTGCGGATCAGCCTCTTCGAGCCCTCACCGTTCAAGACCCACCGCTGCCTTCGAATCCAGATTGCTCATGAGGTTCTGCAGCAAACCTTGTGTAAGCGGATTAAACCTCGTGAGTTGCCGTCTTGCCCTGGACCTGATCTTCCCTGGGGACGGCATGTTATGCAGGTGGTTGCGGCGGGTCCTGTTTCGCTCTGCCCTTGTCCTGCGCAGATGGAGAACCTCATCCCCCACGCGGCCGAGCATCTGTCTTCGCAGGTTTCGCTCCAGTACTTGGTCTGGTCGCAGGCGACGGAGGATATGTTTTTGTCTCGGGCATGTGCGGCATTGAACATTGATGATACATCGATGAGGGGACGTGGAGATTTTCTGCGGTTGAAGACGGCGACGGTTGCTCATCGTGGTGAATTGGGTACTTCGTATCGAAATCCGCAGTTGGCGTTCTGGTCGCATTTCTCTGCCAAGCTGTTCGAGATGCGCACTTCCCTGAGGAGACGTGCTGGGGCACGAGGTGCCGTTCCAGGTCTTCCAGGGGCTGTGGGTACCTCCTCGCCGCAGTTGCAGCTGGATTCGACCCGAAAACTTGCTTGTCCGAACGCGCCCGGTGCTGGGCAAGGGGCGGTTCCGGAAATGGCCCCAGCATGTTACGGGGAGCGCTTGCCGGAACACGCTGAGTACATCGGCCTTTCTCCCTCTCGTCCCCCTCTTCCTCCTTGAACTCCCCCTCCCCCCCCCTTTTGTGGCCCTTCCTCTTCCTCCCTCCCCTCCCCCGCGTTGTCCTCAGCACGTTCCGGGGAACGCCTCCCGGAACGTGCTGGTGTTAGTTTCTGTTCCCCACTCTCGACGCCGAAGCTGAGGGAGCGCAAGTTGTCTGCACTCCTCCTTGGCTTAGTTCCTCGCGTCGCTGGATTTGCCGCAGTTTTGCCAGAGGCCCAGTCGGCCCCCTGGTGGACTGATCAGGTCACCGAGGATGCGCTCGCGGACCCCCTGGCGGTAGATCGACTGATCGCGATCACTTCTGAGGTTCTCCAGCGGGCCTGGACTGCAGCTAAGGCGGAATCCAAGAAGAGCATCAAGTCTTGGCTGATTAAAGCGATCCCTTATGGGGCTAAGGGGGTCCACGCCTGGTTGAAACGGGAAGCCAAAACTTCGGTTGAGTACTTTAGCCCCCCGGGAAATGTGTTGCAGCTTACTGAGGAAATGATGATGTACCGTGCTCAGGTTTGGGGCGAGTATTGGGGCACTTCTAATGAGGAGCTCTTGAGGCTAGGTGACGCCATGTCTGACCTCCGTGCGGAGGCCCTTGCTCACGTCCAGGATCTCGAACCCCTTGAGGTGAAAGATTTGCATGTTTGTCGTTTTTTTCCCTGCTGGCACGGCCGCAGGGGTTGATGGGTGGCGCCCCCGCGCGTTGCTCGACCTGCCTCTTGAAGCTCAGGAGGCCCTTGTGTCGTTGTATCAGCAATGCGAAGCCCACATGATGTGGCCAGCTCAAGTGCTGATGGGGTTGATTGCCCTTCTCCCCAAGAGTGCGACCGACGAGAGGCCCGTGTGTAAATGCCCCACCCTGCATCGGGTTTACACCAAGCTTAGGGGGAAAGATGTTGACACTTGGACCGCTGAGCATGTGGCCTTTTGGGACACTGCTGTGAAGGGGTCCTCTGCCCTCAAAGCCAGTTTAGTGCGGGAATTGTATCACGAGTTTTCCCTCCACGAGGGAACGATCTCGGCGGCGCTTCACTGGGATTTGAAAAAGTTTTTGGACACGGTGTGCCCTCGGAAGTTGATCCGTTTCGCCATGCGCATGGCGTATCCCCCCCACCTCCTGTATCTTGGGATGTTGATTCACACCTCCCCGCGGATGCTCGAGGTTGAAGGTCATGTTTCGCCCGTGATTGGGGCTGGGACTGGGGTTCTTCCAGGGTGCTCCCAAAGTATGGCCTGGGTGAAAATCTATATTTATGAGGCCTTGGAGGCCTGCCACTACACCCTTGAAGGGGATTTTTCGAAGGTGCTGACCCGAGCGTACGTGGATGACATCTCACAGAATATGCATGGTGACGAAGACCTATTGCTCGCTCAAGTTTTGCCTGCTGCTGTCCGTCTCGGCCATGAGGTGGAGAAACTTGGCTGTGTCATTAGCGGCAAGTCGGCCTTAGTTTGTTCTTCTAAGGCTGTGGGCGAGCGCATCGCCAACAGCCTCCGCACCGCCGGCCTTCCCATTAAGTTTTCGTCCGAAGCTCGGGATTTGGGATCCACCACGACGGCGGGGCGTCGGCGGAAGGTTACCGCGGTGAGAAAGCGGAGGCTTGAAGCTCGGAGGCGGGCCTCGAAGGTGCGTTATCTCTCTAGGATGTATCAGAGGGCGGCTAAATTGTATAAGCCGGGGGTGTTGGCCGTCGGGTCCTGGGGCCACCAAGTTGTTGGGTTTTCCCCACGCCAGCTGCAAGTGTTTCGGGGTCAGGCCGCTCAATGCTCGGGGTGGTGGACTCCTGGGGCTTGCTCTACCACTGTGCTCTCGCTGGTTTGTAGTACTCGCGGGGATCCTGTGTTTCGATTGAGACTCGAACACTTGGTCACGTATTACGATTTGTGGTTGGCCTTGGCCCCTCATGAAAGGATGAAGGTCTCTCGAGTGTGGAAGGCTGCCACCGACCTGTTTCAAAATGTGCCTGCCAACTGCCGGTGGCGGAGAGTGCGGGGTCCTGTCATTGCCACCGTTGCTGTCCTGTTGGATTTGCAATGGGACCCTGTTTCCCCCTGCCTTTGGCATGATGAGTTCGGTTTCCCCCTGGATCTGGATGCGTTGGATTTTCGTTTCCATGTGTGGAGGGCCCTTCGGGTCTCCTGTGCCAATTGGGTCTGGGGGAAAGCGTCGGGCCATTACCTTGGGGGCGGGGTCCAGGCTGGGGTCGATTTCACCACCCCCCAGAAAATGTTGAAACAGTTTGGCAAAAACCTCGATTATGAGTCCCAGGCCATTTTGAGAACTACCATGGTAGGCGGCTATTGGACAGAATCTCGCCTATTCGATGCGGGGTATTGCGCGTCTCAACTTTGCCCGCGGTGCGGGGTGGAGCCAGAGACGCCCGTGCACCGCTTCTGGAAGTGCTGCGCCAATGACCAGATTGACAGCCGGGCCGTTCAGGCCACTGCTTATCTTGCCCCGACTGCGATCGAGGAAAGTGAATCCCTCCCCTCCCTCTGGCTCCGGGGCCTGATGTCCTTGGAGCAGGCCGTGAGTGGTCTCCCTGCCCCTGAGGTTCTGCAGTGGTCCTTTGGGGTGCTCCAAGGGGACAACGTGATCCAAGGGGGCGTTTGGGGCATCGACGGCTCGGGGGGGAAGGACACTAAGGATTGGCGACTAAGGAGGCGCGGCTGGGGCGTTGTCATGCTGCACCCCAATGAGCGGGAGGTCGGTGGCGGCATGTTTGGGACACTCCCCACGGGTTTCCAGAGCTCGCCGCGCGCCGAGTTGTACTCCTTGCTGGCCGTCCTCTTGAAAACGGAGGGCAACATCTTGGTCTTTAGTGATTATCTGCCAAATGTTCGCAATTTTCGGAAGTCCAAGCAACAGATTATCAGGAGTAAGAGTACGATGCTTGATATCTGGGTGCAGGTTTGGGATCGGCTCGAGCCCCGTCCAGGCCAGATTGATCTTAGTTGGACAAAATCTCACCCGACCCAGGCCCAGGCTGAGAGCATGCAGTTGTCGAGCGCTGAGCTCCTTTTAAATCGTGCTGCTGACCTGTGTGCACATGTAGGTGCCGAAAGGGGTAAGTTGTCCTCTGATGATGTTGCCACTGTGTCGGAGGCTGACCACTTGCAGGAAAAAGTCTTGTTGCGTCTTCTGGCGATTCAGAGAGAGGTGCTCCTCACGTGTGGAAGGGACACATCGTCGCGAGAGGGTCTGACCGCTGCGAGGAAAAAAGCTGGGGTCACGGCTGGAGAGGCCCGCAGGCGACGCTTGATCGCTGCTGGCCATTCTGTGGTCGAGCGGAGCACCCTTTTTAAGTGCCAGCGCTGCCGCCGGTCTTTCCCGAAGAAAGGCCAGTTGAGTTCGTTCTGGCCCCGACTGTGCACTCCTCTCTCCTCCTTCGCTCAGGCCCCAGGGGCGTGGGATCGGGTTGATGACCCGAGAGGCTGCTTGCCAGCGCAGCCGCTCGTGATCGCGGAGGTTCAGGAGCTTCGGACCCCCGCGGACCACCCACTCTTTCCTGCTGTGCATGGTTCGCACGCACTGTCTGTTCAGAGGGGTGTGATATATTGCACGAGTTGTGGTGCGTATGCACTTGATAGCGTGCGCAAGCTTGCTGATGAATGCAGGTCCCGATTGCGTGCAGGGAGGTGGAGAGAGCCCCCCACTGCAAAGGGGCGCGAAGCCTTGTCTCGCCTCGCCCGTGGATTGCCCCCAAAGTCGGGAATGTCTTTCCCTGAACGGGATTAATTTTGTTACTGCGCCCAAGCTAGCTCTTGGTCACCGCTCTCTGCAGAATCTAGAATCTAGAATCTCCTCCTCGTCCTCCTCCTCCTCCTCCTCCTGCTCCTCCTCCTCCCCTCCCTCCCCCTCCCCCTCCCCCCCCTCCCCCTCCTCCTCTTCCCCCTCCTCCCCTCCTCCTCTTCCTCCTTCTTCCTCCTCCTCCTCCTCTCCTCCTCCCCTCTCCTCCTCCCCCTCCTCCTGCTCCTCCTCCTCCTCCTCCTCCTCCTCCTCCTCTCCTCCTCCTCCTCTCCTCCTCCTCCTCCTCCCTCCTCCTCCTCCTCCTCCTCCTCCCCCTCCTGCTCCTCCTCGCCCTTCTTCTCCACCTCCTCCTCCTCCTCTCCTCCTCCTCCTTCTCCTCCTCCTCTTCTCTCCTCCTCCTCCTCCTCCCCACCTCCTCCTCCTCCTCCTCCTCCTCCTCCTCCTCGGGTCGCCTACGGCCCCGGGGGAAACCGTGCACTTCTGGCTCCTTGCGACGTCGAGGCCCTCGGCATCGCTCCGACGTGTGCATTGTGTCGCGGCGAGGACCGTCGAGGAGCATCCTGGGTCATCTTGCGCAGAGGTCGAGTAATTAGGGGATCATCTGCAGAATGGATTTACCCCAGAAGTGTCTTGCCCGTCGAATCTGCGAGACAGGCGTAGGATTTGTGGGGTCTGCGTAGCAGTCGACGCACTTCTCATAGATCTGGCGGGAAAACCAATCTCGGGGTAAGTCAGGTCTGTAGTCGATCCCCTATAGTCAGCAAAGCCGCGCACGGAGCCGACAAGTGCACGGGGAATGGGCGTCCGAGCGATGGTCAGGGCCTGGGGTGCTCTTGGCAGCCCCCGGTCCGTGGGCTCCGGCGGCCTCAGGCCCCCGCCGCGGCGGCGCCGCGCCGCGCGGCCCGCGCGCCAGCCGCGCGCCGGCGGCGCGCAGGCTGCGCTGCCGCGCAGGCGGGCCGTGGCCCGCACTGCCAGGGCGTCCACCGGGGCCCTGGCCCGCTGGGGGTCGATAGAGTCCATTCGGATGCAGCTCCTGGGGGGTCAAATTCTGATTTTGCCCTGGTCCAAGCTCCGGCTCGAGGCCGGCTCATCCCGTTTAACTCGGCTTTATCCCGTTCGATCGGGCTTATTCCCGCTTGATCCGGCTTAATCCCGCTGAATCCGCGGCCTAATTTGGCGTCGCAGCCCCCCAAAGGGATTTAATCTTTCTTGATCATTCCGACGAAGACCTCCCAGTAGTTGTCCCCTAAAGTCCACCCGCCCCCAAAACGCTCGCGTGTCAATTGTTTCGAGCTGGACGTTTTCGCCTTCTTTCGGGCCCCGGGGCCCTTACATTTCGTTCCGGCTCTGAAGAGGACGCCGAAAGATGTGGTCCAGGGCTCCGGGCGCGATTTGTTGTTTACGATGTTGTAATTTGTTTTGCTACGTCGGATCTCAGGAGCAGAGTTCGGAGGGTGAAAGAAGGGGTCCGCAACAGGGAGTCTGCAATGGGGGCTGAATGGCCCATGTATGATCAATACCGTTGATGTAAATGATCGGGTATGATTGTCATTCAATATTGGTTGTCATATCAGGGCCAGTCGTTCGTGCCCGCGCGTTGCCCGCGCGGGCAAACGCGCCGTCTATCCATTGTCGTTCATGCGTGCGGGAGTTCTTGCATATCGCGCGTGGGCGGCGAAATGGAGCTCAAGTGTGCCTTGATTGTGCGATTGATGATCGCGTACGTTCCCAAACGATGTCTTGTCGACCCCTAAGACAGATTTGGAACGGGCTCCGCCATTCTCCCACAGTGTGAATTCAGCTTTCCTTTTTGACCAACATGTGGATTCACGTATTTCTTGTTTTCATGTAAACTCACATTCTGGCCCCTTCAGAAATAATCCTGTTCCAAAATGTGAGTTCACATGGTCCCTTTTGTTCTTTCTCCCCCAAATGTGAGTTTACATTTTCCTTTCTCCCAACCTGTGAATTCATATTTTGCTTTTCCCCACCATGTGAATTCACATATTTCGCTCTGGCCTTCATGACCCCCAGAACTGAGGCGCAGTGTTCCGCATGTCAGATTAGTTGGCCAGATTTTGACACTCACCTCGCCGCTTTCGAGCATTCCAACCTTTTTTCTTTCGCCCTCAGCGCACGTTGCCTCCGTCGCCTTTCCTCAGCCCACCGCCTCCTTGCTTCGTTTACCTTCAAATTTCGTGCAGGGGTGCTGGCGGGGAACTTCAATAGGTCCCCCCGCTGAGCACGGCAAGCGAGGGTGTATCCCCAGCGCCCGACCCCCACATGCACTCCAACTAGTAAGGATGAGCGACCTTCCAAGGTTAACTCTTGCATCCTTCCCCTTCGGCCCATCCTTTGCTGCTTGCGCTGGCCGCGCCCCGCTCGCAAGGTGTCGTCTTGGCATTCCAAGGCTCTTGCATCCTTAACGTGCGTCCTTGTTGTACGGGTTGACTGTAGCAGCAGCTTGCGCGCCCGATTTTGATCCCCCGCGCATCAAAGGTCACTTTTGCCAAGGGGGTCGGTTGGCGCCGGCTGGGGGTCTGAGGTGGCCCGGAACTGGTTCCAGCGAGCAGGGAGGCGAGCATGTTGTTCGTCTCATTCTTTCTCTGGGGGCCGTTTTCGGGCCCTGGGAGAATTCATATCGAATCTTCGCTGAACAATTGTAGCAGACAGGCCCGGGGAGATGTCAGGTGCTTGCTTTTTCCACAAGCGGCATAAGCATAAACGTTCAGATCTCCGCACGGATTTCTCGGATCGGTGCTGGATGCCCCCCATCCCTGGCGCGCCGAGCGCGCCAGTGGCGGCGCAGGAGGCGCCGCCAGGGGGGCCCAGCGCGGATCCAGTCCGCGCGGTGCGTCGACCCCATTTACTCGGACCTCATCTAAGAGGCTTTCGGCTCGCGCTCGCAGGTTCGCGCGCGCGGGGCTCGTGCGCGGATCTCGGCTCGGGCTCGCGCTCGGCTTGACGCTCGGGCCCGAGCTCGGGCTCGGGATCGGAAGTCCTCGGGGACAACACTGCTCAGCCCAGCGTGGGAAAGGTGAGTCTTCGGCCTGCGTGCAGACAACCCCTCAGTCGGGGGTGGACAGAATCCCCGACAGTGACACGTCGATTAGTGAATTGTCCGTTTTCGGCTCTCGAGAGGGCGCCGTGGCCGTTATTTTCCAGGCTTGCGCCCGCCGGGTTTGGGCCCGAGGTCGTTTTCACTAAACCACGTTTTGCTAAAGGGGGGTCTGTCCATCCCCGACTCAGTTCTTCCGCGCTGGCTTCAGCAGGCCTCCCGGGTAGACCTTCTGGATGCGCCCCTGGGGCGTTCCGCGCCCCAGTGTTGGGGTGATGGGACCGCCCCAGACTGCTCGGGGAAGGCTTGCTGAGGCCAGCTGGAACTATTCGGGGGGCATGTTGAGACCAGCCAGGACTGCTTGGGGGGAGGGGATGTCTGTGCGCAGCCCGAAGTTTCACCAATGTGGGATCTCGATGAGCTTCTGGACGTGTGTTATCACAATCTGTGTTTACCCCGTTCAACTCCGCCGATTGCACGTAACCCCATGCCCAAGATACAGAGAGCGGCTTGCATAAGGAACACTTACTTATGAACAGAGGCTCGGTTGTTCCTTAGGCCGGCATGCGCTGTTATCGTTCCTTATGCGTTATGTTTTAGATGTCGTTCCTTAGGCGTTACTCCTTGGAAACAGGGCTTCGTTCGTTTTCTATCGATTCTTAGGTCAGGCTGTTGACCGTAATGAATCATCCCCCCCTTGAGCCCCCGGTCTTGATTATTTCCGGCCACGGCAGAGTTGTTCGGGAGGGGCGGCGAGGCCGAACTTTCTAATCCCCAGGGGAAGTTACGCATCGAAGCTGCCATCTTCTCATGTTGAGAAGGAACATCACCACGCACGCGTGGCAGGGCTGTTGGGTTCTCACCATGTCAGTTGTCCCAGAGCACGCGCGTGTGGCAGGGCTAACTGGGATTCTCGCCATGTCGGCTTTCCGTGAAGCTCGCCATTCTCACAGCTTCAGTTTTTGTCAAGTCCGTTCGTCCGTACATGCGGTTCGCCGGGACAAAAAGAACACAGTCGGGGCCCTGAAGAAGGAACCCTTTTCGCTGGGGAGGGGTTCCGTGTTCCTTAAGTGTTTCACAGCTTGCCTCAGGCTTTCCTTATGTTTTCGATCGGAAATAGAAGGTTAACATGTGGAAAAAAGGGGCCTCGTTCCTTATTTAGGGTTCCTTAGGTCAACGCCCCGACTGTATCTCCGGGGAGGTGATATCGGGGGCATTCGGTTGGCCTGTGCCGGCACTCGCTGCACCGCCCGCGTCTCGTCGAAAGGCCTCGGTAGACAAGCGCACGTTGCAGGGGCAGCGTCAGGGAGGGACGGGCCCAGGGTGGGGGTTGCCTCTCGCAGGCCTAGAGGTTGACACCAACACCAATTTCCACCGAGGGAAGAAGATCCCGATCTCGGTGATGGTGGCAATATTCTGGCTTCCAAGGTGGTCGAAATATTGCCACCAACACCGAAATCCAGGATCGTCTTCCCCCTGTGGAGGCAACCCCCCTGTGTTGGTGTTGGTGCCCATTTCCAGGCCTCCAAGCATCGACCCCCCGACCGCCTCCTGATCTTGTGATGTCCCAACCTGTTTTCAGCCCTGATCGCCAGCAAGAATGTCGAGCACCAGCAGAGTACCGAGGCCCGAGGGTTTTCCCGTGCCGGGCCCTGGGAGACGCTCGTCCGACATTGTGTCGACGCTCTTGCGGCACTTTTCGGGGCGCTCGAACATGTTTCTGGGATGTGGTCCTTAAGTTCGGGGGCGGCAAAGAGGGGGGTGATGACAGGGGGGGGGGATATCATGGCGTGGGCCATGATATCTCCCCAGATTTCATGGCGCCTCGTCGTATTTCATTACGTCCCTGGCCCCCTTCCCTGGGCCGCGCGCATGCCGCCGGCCATGATCTGCACCCCCCCCTCTTGGACGCCCCCCTCTTTGCCGCCCCCGACCTTCGGGGCCCTGAAGAAGGAACCCTTTTGGTTGGGGAGGGGCTCCGCGTTCCTTAAGTGTTTCGCAGCTTGCCTCAGGTTTTCCTTGTGTCTTCGATAGGAAATCGAAGTTCAACTTCTGGAAAAAAGGGGCCTCGTTCCTTATTTAGGGTTCCTTAGGTCCACGCCCCGACTGTACGATGGGAGCAGCATAGCACTGATCGCCGATCGGGACCCGACAGCCGCTGCCCGCCCCAGCCAGGAGCGGGCGGCCTCGTCATCGGGGGCGGATCGCCGATCGCCGATCCAGCGGGGGGCTTCTGGCCGGTCCCTCCGCAGGAAGTCGGGCCTGCCCCTCTACAGGAGGAGTGTTCAGAAGTAGGCAAACAAAATAGTCTGGGGACGATTTCAGCATCATCTCTCGCTACTTTCTGGTATTGCTTGGCTTTTGAAGCTTCCCTTTAGAATCTGGCAAAAGGGGGGACACGCCCGACCTAAGCCCAGGAGCGGGCGGATTCGTCATCGGGGGCCTATCGCCGATCGCCGATCTATCGGGGGCTTTTCGCCGGTCCAGCAGCCACGCATCGCCGATTCCAGCTCAGTTCTTCCCCCCGGAGCCGCCCCCCCCGATCGTTCCCCCTCGGACCAAGACCTTGCCATCCAGGACTTGCCCCAACAAAAATCCACGCAGAGAAGACGGAGGGCGGGGGCTGCTTCGGCCCACGGCAACCGCTTTCTCGGGCACGTCGGCGTTTGGGCTTCGGAGGGCGGAGGGTCGGAGGGTGAGAGCTGCCTCGGCCCGCTGCAGCTTTCTCGGGCGCATCGGCGTCTTGTGTACCGGGGGCCCCCCTCTTCCGGGGCCCCCCGGGTGTCGGGTCGGACGCACGGTCCAGGAACAGGCCCTGCAGCAGAAGCATCAAGTCGGGCCTGTCCATCTACGGGAGGAGTATCCAGAAACAGTCAAAAAATAGTCCGGGGACGATTTCGGGGTTCTTTTTTGATAATTGCTTGGCATGGCTTTCTCTCCGTTTCTTCTGAAACATGTGTCATATGATTATGTGAGATCATTGTTTGGTGCATGTTTTGACTGTTTTCCACTTCTTCGTGTTGTGATAATGTGAGATCATTGTTGGTGTATGTTTTGGCTGTGTTCCATTTCTTCGTGTTGTGATCATGCTAGGGGTCATTGTTTGGTGTACGTTTGGCTGTTTTCCATTTCTTCGCCCACAGTCCGCCTGCAGGGGGATAAAACGACGCGAAGTTCAGGACAAAATCGGATCGGGATAACTCGAAATCTCTGAGAATCGGCGGGTTTGGAGGATGTATTGGGCGCCGCGGCCGCTCCAGAGCGTTCCGGAACGCTCTGAGAGCGCTCCGGAACGCTCTGGAGCGATTTATCCCGATCCTAGCCCTGTTTTAGGGGACCCGCCCGACCCTGGCAGAAGCAGGAACGCTCGGCGGCCCGCGCGGACTCCCTTTGTTGGGGGGGTCGGCGCCCCCGGCGCCGGGGGGCCGAGCGCCGATGCGAGGCGTCCGCGCGGCTCCTCGGACGTCTGCCTCGAAGCAGGAGGGAAAGAAGCACACAGACACAATGAATCCTCGATTTCCAGAAAGTATAGGAAGATATGGGAGTTGGGGGGGAAGACAAAAACCCAGAAAATATGGGAAAATCTGGTGCGTATTTTTGTTTGTGTGTATTTATTTGTGTGTCCTGGGGCCCCTTCATCAAAGTCGGGCCCGTCCCTCTGCAGGAGGAAGAGTCGAAACTGGTCAAGCAAAAGTTGTCAGGGGACGATCTGTTTGAATCCTTGTGTTGCATGTCTGGCGTACTTTCTGTCAATGTTTTTAATTTGTCGTCCAGAATTCGCCTGCAGGAGGACGCGCCCGACGTAAGTCTATATTTCAGACGTTGCGTCTTTTTCCGGTGGAAGGGGGAGATACGACATCCGCATGCAGCAGGTTTCGCCCCCGCCGCCCTGGGCGTGCTCCTCGACAGATTCGGTTCGGGAGGAGCCAGGGAAACCAGCCGCGCGAGCTGGTTTGCTAGCCCTCGTTGCGTCTGGCCTGAGAAAGTCCTGGGTGCTGCGATCGAAGGGTGAAGCTCCGCAGATGGCATCTGTCAGGGTCCATGTCGATTCGATCGAACCCATCAGATTTTTCGGTTCCGGCTGGCCCGATCCGATTTGATTCAGAGCGTGAATTACCTACCCCGCTTTCGCTTCCAGGCAAAACCAAGCCATACCACGCGCCTCCTCGTCAAGCGGCCTGACCAGTACAGGCTGCAATTTAGCATCGTTTGGTATCTCTTGGAAGCGAGGGTGGTCAAAAGCGAGGTAGGTTTGTTTTCCCCCTATTGATTCCAGAATTCCGAAGATGAGATGGTGCATGTGCACGCCTGGTTCGCGCTGCGTCGACGCGGTGGCGACCCCAGCCCGGGCGTTCAGGGGTGAATGCCGCCGGTGGCCCAGGATCGGCCGACATCGACGATTGGCTTCCCCGGCATGTCTCCTTAATCATCCCTTTGCTTCAGAAGACGATCCTTGGAGCCTCTTATTGTCAGTTGGCCTGGCTTTCCTGCGCCTCCAGTTGTCCACAGTCGTTATGCTCGCTCCACTGGAGGCCCCTGGGGGCTACGTGAGGCCACTGGAGGCCACTGGAGGCCGCGGGTGGGCCACTGGAGGAGGCACGGAAGGCGGCTCTAGGCTTGCGGGAGGCCGTTGGGGTCCACTGGTGGCCATTGGAGGAGCCACTGCGGCCACGCAGGCGATTACGAAAGGCTCCCAGGAGCGTCCTCTGAACTTTCCGCGGGCGTCATGCGAAGCTATTTCGGCGCAGCAGAGCCCCGACAGTGACGACAGTTCAGCCCGCCGTCGACGGAGAAGCCACGTTCGTTCAAGCCTGAACGAGGCACGCGGTGTCAGAGACCAGCGCCCAGGTCGTCAGCGACACGAGCCTGCCGTGCACCGCCATCGTGCCAGGCCAGGGCCCCCCAGGGGCCGCCCCGTAATGGCGCGCAGACCGTCCGCGCCTCGGCCGAGAGGGCGTACGTGCTGTGCCAGGACCCAGGATGCCCCTGCCCATCGGCTGGTACAGGGAGCAGGGGGGGGAGGAGCAGAGAGGGCTTAACGAGCAGAGGGATTAGATGCAGAAGTGAGGTTCATGCATCGGGGGACGGGGGTAATCCGGAGGATGACGACGACGACGAGGAGTAGGAGGGGGGGGCAGGAGGTGAAGGAGGAGGAGGAGGAGGAGGAGGAGGAGGAGGAGGTAGAGGAGAAGTAGAAGGGAACGCAGGAGGAGAAGAAGGAGGAGGGGTCAGGAGGAGGAGGAAGAGGAGGAGGAGGAGGAGGAGGAGAGGAGGGGTCAGGAGGAGGAGGAAGAGGAGGAGGAGGAGAAGGAGGAGGGAGGGGGATGGGGAGAAACAGGTGGAGGAGGACGAGGTGAAGGAGGAGGAGGAGGAGGAGGAGGAGGAGGAGGAGGAGGAGTGGAGGAGGAGGAGGAGAAGGAGGAGGATAGGAGGCGGATGAGGAGGAGGAGGAGGACGAGGAGGAGGAGGGAGAATAGGGGCAGAAGGAGGGAGGAGGCAGGATGAGGGAGGAGGAGGAGAAGGAGAAAGTGGATTTTGAGGAAGAGGAGGAGGAGGAGGAGCAGGAGTACGAGTATGAGTGTGAGTCTGAATATGAGCATGAGTCTGATAATGAGGATGAGGATGGTGAGGATAACGATAACGATGATTATATTCTTTTGATGATGGTCATGCTGATGCAGATGATGCTGATGCTTGTAATGCTGGTAATGCTGATAATGCTGTTGATGCTGGTGCTGCTGATGACGACGGTGATGGCGAGGGTGATGATGATGATGATGATGATGATGATGATGATGACGATGATGATGCTGATTATTACGATGACGATGATAATGATGATGATGATGCTGATGATGGTGATGATGGTGATGCTGATGATGCTGATGATCATGGTGCTGTTGCTGCTGCTGATGACGATGGCGATGACGTTGATAAAAATGACGGTGGCGATGATGGCGGTGGTGATGTTGATGATGTTGATGATTATTATGGTGGTGATGATGATGATCATGAGCATGATCATGATGATGGTGTTGAAGATGATGGTGTTGAAGATGATGATGATGGTGATGATGATGATGCTGATGATGGTGATGATGATGGTGATGATGATTATGATGATGGTGATGATGATGCTGATGATGATGATGATGGTGATGGTGATGGTGATGGTGATGGTGATGCTGCTGCTGCTGATGACGACGACGACGACGACGACGACGATGATGATGATGATGATGATGATGATGATGATGATGATGATATGATGATGATTATGAAGAGGAGGAGGAGGAGGAGGAGGAGGAGGAGGAGGAGGAGGAGGAGGAGGAGGAGGAGAAGGAGAAAGAGGAGGAGGAGAAAGAGGAGAAGGAGGAAGAGGAGGAGGAGGAGGAGGAGGAGGAGAAGGAGGAGGAGGAGGAGGAGGAGGAGAAGGAGGAGGAGGAGGAGGAGGAGGAAATGGGCCTGCCAGGGCCAGTCGCTTCCCCGCCCAGGCGGCAGAGCCGCCCGCTCTGGACCGGGTCCTGGCCACACTGCGCGAGGCCTACGTGCCCGTCGACCCGCCGCCCTGGGTGCGCGCGCGCCTCCGTGTGCTGCACGAGGAGCGGCTCCAGCTCCAGCATCTCCCACCGACCTCTCCAGCTCCCTTCCTCCTCGCTCCATCCGCCCTCCCTCCTCCTCCCTTCCCGGCTCCTCCTCCCCCTTTGTGGGCCCCGGAAACGGCAGGGCCGTTTTTTCACCGTTTCCAAAAACATGTCCCTTGAAAATAGAAACGGCAAAAAAAACGGCGACCTGAAACGGCAAAAAAACGGATCCAGGACTGGAACCGGAGCCGGAACCGGTCAAACAACGGCGACGGAACCGGTGAACAAACGGTGTCGGAACCGGCAACAAAAACGGCAAAACGGAACCGGTAACAAAACGGCCCTGTCGTTTCCAGGGCCCACTAAGTCCTTCCCGTCCTTCTTTTCAGCTCCTCCTCCCCATGGTCCTCCAGCTCGTCCTCCACGTCCTCCAGCTCCTCCTCCTCCTCCTCCTCCTCCTCCTCCACGACCTCCTTTTCGAGTTCCTCCAGCTCCTCCTCCCCGTCCTCCTCCTCCTGAAACTTCTCCTCCAGTTCCTCCATTCCTTTTCCTTATGACTAACTCCTCACTGTCGCACCCCGAAGTCAGTCGGAAGGGCGGGCTGGGCGTTTCGCCTAAGGCGTCTTTGTTTTGTTTTGAGCCTGAAGCTTCAAAGCTGGCAACAGTTTCGCAGGTCGATGGCGGGCCGCTTCCAAAGTGTGGCTCATTTTAGCCCCGCGCACATTCGCTTCAATTGTTTGCAAGGTGTTGCGGATTGAGTGCAGGTCGGTCTCAAAATGTGGTTCTTGTTTTAGCGCCGCGCACATTCCTTCCAAACAGTTGCAAGAGTTTCGCGGGTTGATGGCGGGTCGTTTTCAAAATGTGGTTCTCGCCCCAGCGTCGAGCACATTCTTTTCAAACACATGCTTGAATTTCACGGATTGAGGGCGAGTCGTTTTCACAATGTGGTTGTTCGTTTTTTTAATTCGCAAGCGTTTCACAGTTTGAGTGTTGTTCCTTGAAGAAATGAGGCTCTCGCCTTAGCGCCGCGCACATTCGTTTTTGGAGCGATTCATGACTGTCAGGGCGCAACAGTTTTTACTTTCATTCGCGGTGTTGAAGTCCCAGGGGTGGTGTCCTAGTGCCAATCAGGATCGCCAAGACGCAGCAGTCAGATTGATTCGTGGCGTTGAAGACATGAGAATCGTGTTTTGGCACGCTTCTGGATTGTCGCACGGCTGTCCCCCAACGGGGCACTTCCTCAGTGGAAATGCTTTTTGGGGGATATTTCAACATCGTTGATGAGTCTTGGTTTTACACTGGTCCTCCTCCTCCGCCACCCCTCAGCAGACGGGGGAGGAAAAGAAATGAGAGGTCGAGCAGGGGGGGCTAGCGGAGAAGGAGGGGTGGGAGGGGGAGGAGCCGGATGGATGATGACGAGGAGGAGCTCCGGCTCGAACACCAGCTTCTCCTCCCGTTTCGCTTCTCGTTTTCACTCGTCCAGCTCCTCACCCCTCGCCCGTGTTATAGGATGACGGCCCGCAGTGTCCACAGTCCCCACGGCAACACGATAGAGGCCTGAGATCGACGTGCCGCTGCACATTCATCGAAGCCTTCAAGTACATCTTCCTCCAGCCTCGCCCTCATCTCCTCCTCCTCCTCTCATGGGAGTGGGCGCGGCCTTAGAGGGTCCTGCACACGACAGGGCCGTTGTTACTGGCTCCCTTTCTGCAGATGTTGTGCTGCTGATTCCCGCGGCCCTGCCGCCATCGGGCCCCACTAGAGGTGTGCGGCACGCCGGGCGACGGGCGGTGAGGATCCTCCTCCTTCTCCTCCGCCACCTCCTTCGTCCCCCAAGGCCTGGCCGCCACTGAAAGCAGGCAGGCTGCGCGCGAGGTTGGGCCGCCGCAGCTCGACAGCGCGGCGCCGGCACAGATCCTCACAGACCGACGCTCCGCTCCGTCCTCCCGACGCAGCCCCGCCCGGGAGGCGTCGGGGCGTGACGCCCGAAGCCCAGCTGCGGTCATCTCGAGGCCGCGCGGCGCCCTCGGAGCTCGTCCTGGGTGGCCCCGGTCGGTGGAGGCCTTGGCTCCGCCTCCTCCGCCTCCGCCTCCTCTGCCACCACCCTGGCTGCCTGCTGCCGTCTTCTTCCCTGTGCCGTGCCATGTTGGGCTCACGGGCGTGGCCGTTCAGCCTCGAGTCCTGGAGCCCTCTGGCGCTGCCTCCTTTTCCTCATCCTCCCCCTCCTCTTGATCGTTTTCCTTCCGCTGGTGTGTCGCGATTACTACCACGCCTGGGATGGCGAACTTCCTCTGCCGCCCCCTCTTGCTCTGCTGCCGCCTCCTCCTCCTCCTCCTCCTCCTCCTCCTCCTCCTCCTCCTCCTCCTCCAGGCCGCCTCGTCCTCCTGCCTCGTCCTCCTCCACCCCCTCCTCCTCTCCCGGCCGCCTCAGGCTGGGCGGCTTGAGGCCGCCCGGGCAGAAGTTGATCCTCTGCCCTGCCAGCGTGCCCAGCCGTCTCTTCACGGCCCACCGTGCTTGAGAGGGGGGCAGGCGGCCACCAGGCGGCAGCTTGACCACGCGGTCGCTCCGACCCGTCCCAGCCCCTTCGTACAGCACGCATCTCCCGACCGAGTCCCTAAGCAGAGCCCCCAACATTTTGATGTTTCAACCGCTCTCCATCCGAGCGGGACACTGGTCGAACGCCTCCTCCCCCTCTCTCTCTCCAGAAGTCTCTTGGGGCCTCTGGAGGCCACTGACATCAGCTCATCAGCATCAGCATCAGCATTGTGATCGTCGTGCTCATCACCGTTGCCATCACCACCGTCATCGTGATCATCATCATCACCTTCGTCGTCATCATCACCACCGTCATCGTGATCATCATGACCTTCGTCGTCATCATCACCACCGCCATCACCACGCTCATCATCACCATAGTCAGAGTCATCATGAGCAGCAGCAGCAGCAGCATAATCATAATCAGCATTGTCATGGTCACCATCATCGCCATCGTCATCGTCATCATCGTCATCAGCAGCAGCATCACCGTCACCATCACAATCAACAACAAGAACAACAGCACCCATCATCATCTTCATCAACATAGTTATAAGCATCCGCATTCGACTCATCATCACCACTACCATATTCATCACCGTTATCGTCGGATTCATCATCGTACTCATCATCAGCATCTTCATCTTCATCATCATCAGCAGCAGCAACACTATTCGCGTCATCATCACTATCATCAATAACATAATCAACATCACCACCGTCATGATGATCAACATCGTTCAATAACACCATCAGCAACAGCATCATCATTAGCATCGCCATCGTCATCGTCATCGTCATCATCGTCATGCCGATCATCATCATCATCGCACTCATCATCATCATCACCGTCACCACCAACATCACCGTCTTCACCAGCATCACCGTTCTCTTCTTGTGGGGCTTCGGGACACTCTCGGGCGTCTTCGGCTCCCCTGACCCGCCGGAGAGCCCCCCGTTGGCACTCTTCCGAAGGTCCCCTTGGGAGGACCCGCCCTCACAAGAAGCATCCGGGGACCTCTCCGAAGGCCTCTGCCCTCCCTGGGAGGTCCCCCTGGCCTTCCCAAGAGGCCGCTCCTCGGCGGCCCGGACGTGCGACGCCTCGACCTCTGCTGTGGCACGTCGGGCCGCCGAGTAAGAGGAGCACGCGCCCTTCGGAAGGAGGCTCGGTCGTGCCCTCGGCCTGCACGCGGGACGCCGACGGAGAGGGGCGCGGCCGCTCCTTCGGGCTGCGTGGACTCGCTCGGAGAGCAGGGGGGCTCGCGCCTCCTCCCTCGCTCCCCCGAGGTCGGCGGCCCGACTGTGCGGGGCGCGGTGTCTCCGGACGTCCCGACCCCTTCCCCTCTTTGGTGGCTGGTCGTCCTGGGCCGGAGCAGCGGCTCTCTGGCGCAGAGACGGGTCGGCGGCCACAGGGTGCAGTCGCGCACTGGGTGGTGCACGATTGCGCGCCGCGGTGGGCAACCACTGCGGGGGGTGGGGGGGGCGCGCACACCGGCAGAGGGAAACAGTTCCCCAAATTCCCCTTTTCCCAAACTCCAGACTTCCCCTGTTCCCTTTCCCAGAATTCCCAAACTTCCAAACACAAGAGGGGCTTTCCCCTTTTCCCCCAATTCCCCTTCTCCCAAAACATCAGTCTTGGCACGCGCGGAGGAGACCGCTGTCGAGGTGCATCTCATCGGACCCACCGCCAGCTTTGAGCAACGGGGTGATGGGGAGGCGTTGACTGATCAATGTGGCATGAGTCTTCGCTATTTTTCCGAGGCCTGCATTCCACGGGCGACATCTACCGCGTGCGGAGCAAGATGCACAATTGTACCCACGCCACTGTTGCAGCCAGCGCGCGATCTGCGTGAAACAGGGAACAGTTTGGGTTCGGAAGGGGCTCGATGCTCCTTAGGTTCCTCCAGTGCTGTTCCTCTTGCCCTCTTGGGGCACGGAGGCGCTTACAGGGCCAAGAAGGGGCTTCGTTCCTTATTTAGCGTTCCTTCCTTCAGCGGCCCGGCTGTATTGCAAGTGCTGTTCCGCCTCCCCCCGCGAACCCCGCTGCGCCAGACCGCCGTGCGAGGGGCCCCGGCGCCCGCAGCCACGCGAGAACGCCCAGTATTCGAAGCATGAGAGGCGCCTTCATCAAGGGCTCCCACGAGGGCGCGAAGTTATTCGCGCTTCGCGCTTCGCGGTCCTCGTTCCTTCTCCCCCTCCTCCTCGTCCTCCTATTCTCCCTTTGGGAGGGCGGCGCGAGAGCGCGAAGTTATTCGCGCTTCGCGCAGCGCGAAGCGCGAAGTTGGGAGCCCTAGCTTCATTGATCGCAGGGCCCCTCAAGAAACAGATCTTCCTTGAAGTGGCCACGGGCGTCGGGCGGCGCCGCTGGGCCCAGCCCGGAGGGTGTCGGGAGGCGCCCCCTCTGCGCTTGGTCGATGCCGCCGCCCGTGGTGGGCGTGTCCAGCGGGGCGGCCCCCAACCCCGTGGGGTCTCCTCCCGCCGTCCTCGTCCTCCTCTGGTTCACCTGCTCCTTCCTCCTCCTGTCCCCACTTGCTGCCCTCCCCCTCATTCCCCTCCTCCTCCTCCTCCTCCTCCTCCTCCTCCTCCACCTCCTTCTCCTTCTCCTCCTCCTTCACGACGTGAGCATGCCAGGGCTGGGGTCAGAGTTCGACCCGTGGACCTGTCATGGGATGCGTCCTGACCTGCATTTTGAAGCGAATCTGGCCGTGGCGATGAGACGCCTCCCCGGGCCCCCAAAAAAACAAGACAAGAAGTGTGAAACGCCTCCGAAACTCGAAGTTCGACGAGACCGATAGCGACATGCCCGGCGGCAGGACCCGCCAGTGCTCGGGCTGCCAGGCTTCTGGCCCGCCGAGCTGTGCGACGAGCTCGTGCGCGCAGCGCTCGCGACGGGCACCATGGTGGAGTCCCGCTGCACGGCCGCCGGGGCGGGGCCGTAGGCGTTGCCAGCCCGAGATGCCCCCCCCCCCCCCAGACACGCTCGCGGCTTGGGAAGAGGGCGCGGCGGGAGGCTTCTGGCGGTTTTCGGCCTCGGTGGGCCCTCGCCGGGACCGTCGGGACCGTCACAGAACGGCTCTGGATGAAAAACTGGGCCTGGGGAAAGGGACTGGATTTCCGGGGACCGCGCACAGAAGATCAGGACATCGCACGTGCGGGCTGCTGGCCACAGTGGCCCGGCTCTTCGCGCCGCTTCGCCGCCCCTGTCGGGGACAACGTGGGGGGGGGGGGGACGTTTCGGGTTCGGGTGCGAGGCGTACGGTCTTCCGGCGTGCTCGTTCTCCAGCCTTGCGCAGCTCTCCAGCAGCTGTGCCTCGCAGAGGCTGTCCCTGGGATGCCCAGATCGTCCCAAGCGGCCGCATCAGACCCGAGCGATGGCCTGAAAGCCAGGGGCCCGACGGCCCGCCCCGCCCAGAAGCGTGCGGAGGAGTCGCCGTCGGGAGCCTGTCGCCGGTCTAGCTCGGCGAAGCGTGGCCGATTCCGGGGCGATGTTTCTCCTCCCCATGTTGGTCCTCCCTCCTCCTCCTCCTCCTCCTCCTCCTCCTCCTCCTCCTCCTCCTCTTCCTCCTCTTCCTCCTCCTCCTCCTCCTCCTCCTCCTCCTCCTTTTTCTCCTCCCTCCTCCCCCTCCCCCTCCCCCCCCCTCCTCCCCTCCCCCACCTCCTCCTCCTCCTCCTCCTCCTCCTCCACCTCCTCCTCCTCCTCCTCCTCCTCTTCCTTCCCCTCCTTTTTCGCCTCCCCTTCCTTTTCACCTCCTCCTCCTCCTCCTCCTCCTCCTCCTCCTCCTCCTCCACTCCTTCCCTCCTCCTTTTCTTCCTCCTCCTCACTCCTCCTCCTCCTTTTTCTCCTCCTCCCCTCCTCTCCTCCTCCTGCCTCCTCCTTCCTCCTCTCTCCTGCTCCAGCTCCTCCTCCTACTCCTCCTCCTCGTCCTCTTCCTCCTCTCCTCCTCCCTCCTCCCCTTTTCCTCCTCCGTCCTCCTCCCTCCTCCTTTTCTCCTGCCTCATCTACTCCTCACCTCCTCCTCCTCCTCCCTCCTCCTCCTCCTCCTCGTCCTCCCCCTCGTCGTCCTCCTTTTTCTCCCTCCTCCTCCTCCTCCTCCTCCTTTTCCTCCTCCTCCTCCTCCTCCTCCTCCTCCTCCTCCTCCTACTACTTCTTTTTTTTTATTTCCTCCTGCCTCCCTCCTGCTCTTCCTCCTCCTCCTCCTCCTCCTCCTCCTCCTCCTCCTCCTTCCTCCCCCCTCACCTCCTCCCCCTCCCCCCCCTCCCCCCTCCTCCCCCCCCCCCTCCCCTCCTCCTCCTCCTCCTCCTCTTCCTCCTCCTCCTCCGTAGCCATTTTGGATCAAGGCCAAAATGGTGTTCATTTTACTGCCTATCTGGGGTCGGCTCCCACAGCTTTCAGTGCTTTTCGTATCCGCAGCCACACTCACGGGCGAGCTGCCGCCCACTTCATATTCCTCCCTTGCGCTGCTCGCGAGAGCTCCCTGGGAAGCAGAGAGACGATGGCCGCCGCGGATCGTGGTGGAGGGACCGCCCCTGCTGACGGAGGAGCTGCCGCCAATGCTGGCGGCACCAGGCCGCGACGCGCACGCCCTGAAGGCGGACGAGGCTCGCCAGCAAGGTTCGCAAGCCAATACACAGTCTGCAAGCAGTGCCGATACCGATGGACATGGAAGGGAAAGTCCGAGTGCTTCTCTTGTGGCAAGCAGCTGGCTCCATCACCTGCCGAACACCGCCAGCCCACAGGGGCTTGGGCAGGAGCCAGCAAGCCACCGCCGTGGAAGGAGCCGCCAGTGGCCGCCGCCCCTACAAGGGACGCCATACTCGCCGCGCTCAGCACGCTCCTCAGCGACACCAAGCACGCCGAACTCGTCGGCAACCTCAAGGACGCCCTCCAGCAGCCCGACAAGCCTCCGCCTGCCCGCACAGCCGAGCAGGTGCTCCAGTCGGCGCTGTCAGTCCTCACCGACAGGGAGAAGAAGTTCCAGCTAACGGTCGACGACGTGGAGACCGCCAAGCAGTGGTACGACGACGCCGTGGACAAACAAGAGCAAGCCGCCCTTGACCACGCCCAGGCACAGAACGCATGCGCCAAGGCACAAGCTGACCACAGTGCCAAACTCGCTGGAGCAGTACGCGGAGCACCACCTGTGGGGCCTCAGGAAGCCTTCAAGGTTGACAGCTCAATGTGGGACGACCTCTCCATTTACGATGATGGCACCCGCGCCCAGATGGAACAGTGGAAGCAAGAGCTCGACCAGCTCCTCGCCTAGCTCAACAATGGCCAAGAAAAAGTTCGAGAGCTCCTACGTCAAGCCAAGGAGTCCACCACCAACCCTGCGAAGCGCAAGAAGCCAGCACCTGCAGCTCAGCAACCTGCTCCTGAGCCTGGGCACCCTTCCGTACCACCAGCTGAACAGCAGCCAGCCGCCGCGCCTGGAGGACAGGCACAACCTGGCACGCCAGGAGGTTTTGCCGCCCCACCTGCTGAGCCACGTCAGCCTGGAGGCGCCCCTGGACCCGCCGCAGCCGCCCCTGCCGCCGACGAGCCATCCGGGGAGGGCCGCAAGGCCGCCGCCGAGCTCATCGCCACCACCGCCAGGGCCAGGGAGCTGGCCTTCGCAGCGAAGGGCATTGGCAAGGGCGCCACCACGGTGCCAGCGGCAGCGGCAGGAGCCCCACCGTCGATGGGGTAGCCGCGAGCAGCCTGCTCGGCTTAAGGGGCCTGGGACCCGCGCCAGTGGTCCGCCCACGGCAGGAGCACCCGCCCCTAAGCCCGAGCAGGCAGCGCAGATCCTGTTCGGCAACATCACGGAATGGGGCCCGCAGGCCGCCAACTTCTGTCGCAACGCAGGGTACACGTACCACATAGCGCTAGCGGAGACGCACGTCGACGCGAACGGCCTCACGGAGCAGATCGGCAAGCTCGCCATGGACGGCTGGAAGCTCTCGGCCACACCGGCGGTGGCTACCAACAAATCTGACAAGGGGGCCCTTGGCGGCGAGTGGATCCTCACGCGCAGGGACGTGGCGGCGACTACGTTCGAGGGCTACAGGGACTACGATGTCAAGCGCCACAAGAGGCAGCCGTTCGCGGGGTTCACGCCGACGGTCCTCCACACCAAGAGCGGCAACATAGTCGTCGTGGCGGCGTACCTTCGCCCTGGCCTACGGGACCAAGGCGCGAACAGGGACATCCTGGTCTCCATCTCCACCTTCGTGGACATGCTCACGGACCCGTGGATCATCCTGGCCGACTGGAACTACGAGCCGCACTGGCGGGACAACAAGCCGTGGCTCACGCGCTGGAACGGCACCAGCCTGACCGACCCGAACTGCAAGGCGACGTGCGACAAGGGCTCGGGCTCCGTGTACGACTACGCGATCGTACGAGCGGACATCGCCACGCACATCGGGATCGAGGCCATCTACGACGTCCCCTTGAAGGCCCACTGCGGCATCCAGATCACGGTGGGCACCGCCGAGCCGTGGCAGCACAAAGCTATAAAGGTTCCCAAAGCCCTCCCCGCGCGAGCCAGACCCAAAAAGGTCGCGGACCCAAACGGCAAAAGGTCCAAGGCTCGCGCGGAGGCGTTGCGAACCAGGAGGGAAAGGCTACCAGAGCACTTGCGCGACGAGTTCGGCGCCCTGTACGCCAACCGCGAGACGGCCAAGGAGGACCCCGCCCCCCTTCGTCATCCCCCAGGAGAACTGGGACGACGCCGCCGACGAGGTCAGCAACTTCCCGAAGTTCGATGGCACAGAGGTCGGCACCAAGGAGGGCAGAGGACGCATCTTCCACGACCATGAGCCGAACCTCGCGGAGGACACCCACTCGAAGTACGCGCAGTGGATCGCGACCCTGGAGCTCGCCTTCCTGGAGACGCATGCGGCCCCCGTCGAGGACAGGGCCAGGTGCCAGGGCAGTGCAGAGGGGTACAGGACCACCAAGCAGACGATGAAGGCGTCGCCTGGCAGAGCGTACCTCAAGGACCCCGAGGCCACCTGGTGGCAGCACCTCAGCACCCTTGTCGCGAGGTACACCGCGCTGGTCACGAACGGCTGTGGCCCCAAATCCCGCC
The DNA here is from genome assembly GCA_963575745.1 of Prorocentrum cordatum. NCBI lineage: Eukaryota > Dinophyceae > Prorocentrales > Prorocentraceae > Prorocentrum > Prorocentrum cordatum. The sequence goes on from CAUYUJ010021369.1 coordinate 28,689, forward strand.
AGTACATCCACACGACAGTCATGAAGAAGTTGGGCGACCTAGAGAACCCCGAGTTCTCCAAGGAGCACATCGGTCGCAAAACCGACCCGCAGGAGATCGAAGAGTGGAAGACCCAGCTCGCCACCCTCGAGCACTGCGACGAGGGCGACCTGCACCGCATCAGCGCCACCACCATGGAGTGGACCCACAAGGCCATGGCGAGAGCTGCAGGTAGAGCGCGAAAACGGTACCTCGACTGGGCGAAGCAGGCGTGGAAGGAGTCACCAGGCAAGCTGCGCCGCATGGTCACCGACCCCAAGGCGCCGCGCCTGGAGGAGAAGCAGCCCCAGAGGACGGTGGGCGACCCATCCACGGTCATGAACCACTCCGCGGACACCTGGCGCTCCATTTGGGCGTCCGACAGCTACGACGCCAAGCAGATAATCAGCGCCTACGAGAAGGCCATGCGACTTGCGAAAGAGGACCCTCTCTCGCCCATCGAGCCGCAGCACGTGCAAGCCATCGTGGGCACCGCCAACCCGAAGAAGGCGAGAGGAGTCGACAACATCGGCCCCATCGACATCCAGCGGCCCCCCGAGAAAGGGATCCAGGAGCTCGCCGACATCTACAACCACGTGGAGGCCAACGGACTGTGGCCGCAGCAGCTCTGCGCCACCATCGGGGCCATGGCCCCCATGCCCGCAGGTGGAGAGAGAATCTTGGGCATGCTCCCCACCATCCCCAAGACGTGGGCCAAGGTCCGCTCCAGCGTCACCGACGAGTGGTCCAAGGAGCTCGGGGAGTTCTGGGACACCGCCATCAAAGGCTCCAGCGCCTTAAGAGCAGCGCTGGTCAGGGCGCTGCTCGACGAGACGGCAGCGACCTTTGGCATCGCCTTCGCGACCTTGCTGATGGACGTAGAGAAGTTCTACGACTCGGTCTGCTACGCGCTCCTCTTCGACGCCGCCATCGGGGTGAACTTCCCCCCGATCGTCGTGGCGCTGGAGGTGCAGCTCTACCTGGCGCCCAGATACTTGCGCATGCACGCCTGGGTCAGCGACATCATAGATGCCGAGAGGTCCATTGTCGCGGGCAGCTGCAATGGCGGCAAGCTCGCCAAAGTCTACCTGGGGCCGATCCTGCAGAGGGCTCACATTAACCACACCTACGCGGGCCTGTGGACGTTCGTGGACGACACGGTCGCGAGAACAGAGGGCCAAACCAAACAGGTCGCCAAGGATCTGATCGGCGTCGGCCCCGACCTTTGCGCCGGTATGACGGGCGCGGGGCTTCGAGTCTCGCCCGAGACCACCGTCGTCGCCTCCAACCAGACGATCGCCTACGCAGTGCACGACGGCCTCAAGCAGAAGGGCTACTACGTCAAGGTGGCCAACAGCGCGGTCGACCTCGGCATCGACGTGGGCGGCGCCAAGAGACGGGTCGTGGCCAAGGCCACCAAGAGGGCCAAGACTGCGAGGAGGCGCACTCGCCGCATCGTCGCCAAGGTCAGGAAGCACGCCTCCCTCGCCAAGATCGCGAAGTGCTTGTGCCACACGGGCTCCAGGCCGCAGGGGACCTACGGCCGCCAGATCATGGGCCTCGCCCCAGCGGCCATCCTCGACCAGAGGCGCCAGGCCATCCAGGCCTCTGCGGGGAAGGTCCCTGGCCGCTGTCTCTCCACCGCCCTGGCTGTCGTCATGAGGAAGAAGGGCCCCGCCATCGAGCTCAGGCGCCAGGCGATCGCCGAGTGGCTCAACTTCTGGATGCAGTACCCAGAACACCACATGCGGGTCACGCAGGCGTGGAAGCTGATCTACAACAAGACGATCACGCGCGGCAGCAAGAAGTGGAGGAAGGTCATGTGCCCCATCTCCGCCATCCAGGCCATCCTCCTGGACGCTGGCTGGACCTGCCCGACGCCAACGGAGCGGTCACGACCACCTTGGGCAGGCGAGATCCATGCCCAGGAGTGGCAGCTACCTCACAGTGGACAAGCCGACTGGGAGGACAAGCGCTACGACGTGGACCCTGCGGAGTTCGTCCACGAGTTCTGCCTGTCCCTCGAGAGGAGCCTCTGGAAGGACGCTGCCAAACATCCACATGGAGAGGGATTGCAACGCGGGGGCCCAGACGTCCACATAGTTGCCAACGAGATGGAGAAGTTCACGGGGAAGGGCCAGCACGACCAGTCGGCCCTCAACCTGTGCGCGGTCGCGGGGGCGCAATGGCCCAGAAGCCGACTCATCGAGACGGGGCGCAACGCTACTCCAATTTGTCCGAGATGCGGAGAGGCCGACGAGACGCTCATGCACAGGGTCTGGCTGTGCCCCTGCAACCGCGACCACGAGGACTAAACGGATTCTGACGCCCTGTTGCCCTCTGCCCTGGCTGGAGCAGAGGCTGATCCCGCCTACTGGCTCCGTGGCCTGCCTGCGCGCGCTGACGCGCACCCGCTCTTTGCTTCTTTGGGGGGGGGGGCGGCGGGTGGAGCTGGGTTGGGCGGGATTGGGAGGACTGCGTCAGTAGCGACGGCACCCTCACTCTCTTCGGAGACGGTTCCGGAGGTCAGTACAGTGATGGCCCACGTCGCCGAAGAGTGGGGACCGCCCGTGCTGCTATGAAGTGCCTCTTCGGGGAGTGGGTCCCCTGGGGAGGAATAATGTCGGGCCTCGAGGGCCCCTTTTCAAACTGTGCCCCGCGCAGAGCTGCTAGCTTTCGCGCTCGCCCTAGGACACTGGAAGGGCGACCTCTGTTTCATTGCAGACCACCTGCCGCTGTACGACGGATGGCGGGCGAATCTACACTTGCGCCCCAGCGATGGCGCAAATGAGGACATGTGGGCACGAATTGCCATAGCAATTCGTGCACGTGGCACTAGTCAGCTCACTGTGATCTGGGTGCCCTCACACAGCGAGGAGTCACCTGGCCTAGCCTCAGACCCTGTGCGATACTTTCACACTATCGGCAACGCGACGGCCGATGCATGGGCAGGTGTAGCGGCCCAACAGTCTTACGAGGCAGCGCTTGTAGGACAGGCCCCTCCCACTGACCTGCACGATGCCCAGTGCACCCTCATCCGCAGGAGGGCGCGCCGTGCCCTAGCTGACACGCTTGCAGTTGATCCGTGGGTCGCGGAGCGACCCTCGCAGGCCAAAGGCCCGCGCCTCACCAAGCTGCAGTTAGCCATGCAATCGAGCCAGCGCGCCTTTGAGCTCAGAGCGGGCAAGTACCTGTGCTCCCGCTGCGGGCTCACCACAGACAAGTGTAAAGTACGCCAGGCCTGTGCCACGCCGTGCACCCACCAGCCGCCTCTGCCGTCAGCCAGTGACCAGATAGTGCCAGAACAAGGCACTATCACCATTTCTGGGCGCGAGCTGCACGCCAGCCATAAGCTCCATTTCATGCAGAAGTACCGCCCGTACTTCTGCCGCGGGCGCGGCAAGACGGCAACCGAAGACCCACGCCACCTTGCCGCACCCTGCACGGGAATCACTAAGAAAGGGCGAGAGAATCTCGCCAAAATAGACAAAGGAGAATACACGCGCGCCCACGCTGGGCGCGATGGCCTCACCAAGTTTCTCCGCGCAGCTACCCACGGCATGGCCGCGGAAGGAATTTCAGCTGCCTCTGCGCCCGCCGCTGCAAGCGCCGCTCATAGTCAGGGCTAGAATGCACTTGGCATCGCCCGAACAACGCACCTGGGTGCGCTCGGTCTGTTCCTCTGTTCCTCCTCCTCCTCCTCCTCCTCCTCCTCCCCCTCCTCCTCCTCCTCCTCCTCCTCCTCCTCCTCCTCCACCTTCTCCTCCTTTTCCTCCTCCTCCTCCTTTTTCCTCCTGCTCCTCCTCCTCTCCTCCTCTCCTCCTCCCTCCTCCTCCTCCTCCTCCTCCTCCTCCTCCTCCTCCTCCTCGTCGTCCTAGCATGTCTGGGTGGTCGAGCACGGGGCGGCCTGGCAGCACTCGCAAGGCCGACGGCGAGCGGCTGAGCGGCATCCGCACGAGCAGCAGCCTCGTCCTCAAGCCCCACGCGTTGGCGCGGGTGGGCGCCGGGGAGCTCCCGAGGCGGCTGCACCGCGACCTCCGCGGGGTGCCCTCCGAGCCCACCACGGGGACGAATATCGAAGGAGGGAAAAGCACATAAGCATAAACCGTTGACGCTCCGCGCGGAGTCCTTGGATCTGCGCTGGGCCCCCCAGGCGGCGCCTCTGGCGCCGCCGCTGGCGCGCTCTGCGCGCCGGGGAGGGGACTCCAGCGCGGATCCAAGAAATCCGCGCGGACCTCCAAAAGTTTATGTTTATGTGGTTTTTGTCGCTCTAACCATAGGGGCGAATCGGCCGTGCGCGGGCGTGGCACGTGCTCGCCAGGGGGGGTCCCCGAAGGCACGGGCCGTCAGCGCTCTTCGATACAGGTGGCGCTCTCCCCGGGAAGAAATAGAACGAAAACAACAAGTGTATTGTTCTCCCTTGGGCTATTCGCCTCAATCGTCGCTTCCGATGTCCGGGCGGCACGAAAGGCGGCCCCGGGACATTTATGCGGACGTTGGGATATGCTTTTTCGTCGGAGGGGGCCGCCGCCAGGACGTGTTTTGCGTCTTGGGGGGCGGTCTGTGCGTTCTGGGGGGTCCAGGGCCAGCTCTTTCTCCCGGGCCGTTTCTGGGCGGTCGCGGGGCCGGGGGCTGCCCCGAACGCCCCAACATTGTATAGGTATTGGAACAATGCGGCGGGATTGGAGCGAATCCCACCCAGACAAGTCGACTGAGGAAATCTGCGCTTGCTCACTTGACATTGGCATTCGGGTGTGCCAGTGCAGTTCCGAGTCGGTTTCGCCCATCGACGTGCGTATCGCCAGATACGTTTCGTTTGCTCTTGGACGTCGATTCAGTACCCAGCTGGGGTCCATTCGGAATGCGGTACTGTGCGCAGGTGGAGTGTCCCTGGCAGTTTTCATCGAAGAGCGTTTTGCTAAGGGGTGTTCGAGACATCATGAGGAAGAACACGTTGCGTGTATGTATACATATGTATATATATATATATATATATATATATACACATACATTTCTATATATCTATATATCTATCTATCTATCTATCTATCTATCTATCTATCTATCTATCTATCTATCTATCTATCTATCTATCTATCTATCTATCTATCTATCTATCTATCTATCTATATGTGTGTGTGTGTGTGTCGGAGTAGGCCGGGGGGGGGGGGAGCAAAACCGTCGCCATCATCCCCCATGGGCGCCCCTCCGAACCTTTGGGGGGTCACAGACCCCCCAGGACTGCCGCGGGCCGCTTCCAAATTGCCGACGACAGGCCACGCGGGCCGTACAGATGATCAAGAAAGCCTCAACAGGCCCCGAAGACGCCCAAGAGCGCCCCAAGAGGGCCCGAGATGGCTTGAAGATGGCCGAAGAGGGCCCCGAGAGGGCCTTCAAGAGGCAAAGATCGGCCCATTTCCTTCGTAAAACGTGCGTTTTCAGCATACTCGCTTGCTTCGTCTTCGCAGTGCCCCAGACGCCCCCGCTGAGCCCCAACGCGGCCCAAGAGAGACCCAAGAGGGCCCCAGACGGCCCAAAAAGATCGTCCCGTGGGGCTCACGGAGGTCCTTGCGGTTACTTGGGTCGGCGCTGGACCCCCTTTCCCTTGGTGGAGCGCGGAGAGCGCCAGAGGGGCGGCGCTGGAGGCACCGTCCGGGGGGGCCGGTGCCGACCCACGCAGTCCGCGCGGAGCTCCGACGGCTTGTGTTTGTATCGGGGAGGCGTAGGACTCGAGTTCGCGGGAACCCGGGTTTGCCAGCGCCTCTTGACGAGCCCGTCCTGGGCTCTGACGGCCCAATCTGTGTGGGATGTTGGCGGCGGGAGGTCGCGTCAGACTTCGGGCTGGAACGTGCTTCTGTATTGCTCGTGGCATAATGGGCATTATAGCCCCCGGCCCCCCCCCCTATAACGTAACGCCCCTCCCCCCCCAGTGCGCTCCGGGCATTGCCGCCGTGCGCACGGCGGGGGGGAGGCGTTACATTATACACCCCCCCCCGGGCCCCGGACCCCCCCCACGCGCTCCTGGGCCTCGTCGTCTTCCTGGCGGCCCCAGCGGGCCAATCCGAGTCCCCCAAAAGCCGAGTGGCAGTCTCCTCGATCCCTCCCGCGTCGTCTCGGCCCACGGGGGCCCGAGGCACCCCAGAGGCACCGCAAGGCCTCCCAGGAGCTTGCAAGACGCGCCCAGGGAGCCTCTCAGAAGCCCCCGGAGAGCTCCGAGGAAGCTCCACCATCAAGCAGTGGCGAAGCGTCCTGGCTCGCCGGAAGGCCTACCAAAGAATGTTCTAAGAACCTTTTGTGATCTGCACGAGATGCTCTGAGAGCAGTTCTGGTTGAGTTTGTTTTGTTTTAACACGTCGGGCTTCTGTTCTAAGAACATTGCTTGGTTCTGTTCTTAGAACATTTTTGGGTTCTGAGAATATTTCGTGGTAGGCCTACAGGAACGTCGGGACGGTCGGCCCCTGCTCAGCACAAGGCCCCTGAGAGGCCGCTCCCGGACACGCGACGTCTTGATCTCGGCTCCATGCGCGGGCTCCCGAGCCCGAGTCTCACGTTGAGGCGGGCTTGGCAGTCTACAGAAGGGAATATTCAGAAATGATACAAAAAATACAGTCGGCCCAGATTAGTAGGTCGACCCTGTGTTGAGCCCCATAGCATGATCTGTGTAACTATAGGGGGTGGGGTAGGTAGCAGCAGGGAGTAGATAGCAGCATGGTGTAGCATCAGAAGCATGCATTCTTCCATAGCCCTTTCGGTCCCGAGCGCAGGGAAAGGGACCGACCTCCTCTCCTCATCCTCCGCGCGCGCCGCCACGACATGGCAGCGGAGCGTGGCTGCTGAGAACGGCCCGCCAGGCCGTCTCCCCAGCGGGCCCTGAGCCCGCCCCCGGTGCGGGGACAGCACCACCCAGACCCAGGCCGCCTCCTGGGCCACCACCTCGGCGGACCGTCCGCCCTTCCCGCTCCCCCAGGGCCGCCCGGGGAGCACCCAGCCCGCCGGCACAGGGCCGGCCGTCCGGAGGGCACGAGAGCCTTCCACAGCCGGTCACGCTGAGACCAGCACGGGGTCAGGGAAACCCCAACAACCGACGAGTGAGGAGCAAGGAATCCCACGAGCTGCGGACGAGCCGGCGGAAGCTCAGACTCCGGCTGAAGCACAAAGACCCTGCACTCAGAGAGGGTTTGTGCAACGAGCTGGGCGCCAGGCAGAGGGAGTCTCTGGGTCTGACCTTGGACGTGCTCCCGACGGCGACCGAGCGCCGCGAGCACTTGGAGGCTCTCTGGGAACCCTACAGGCGGAGGGTCGCAGGCGAGGCGCCGAAGCTGGTCACCGACAGCTCGGGGCAGACTCGCGGCGTCGATCCTCGGCCCGGCTGGCAGCGGAAGCTGAGTGCCAGCAAGCGCGCCTGGTTCGACAACGGCCACTGTCGCGCCATCCATCTGCTGCAGCTGGACGGGGACGAGCTCTTCGAGAAGGCCAAGCCGCTCCTGGACAGGAAGAAGGAGCTCCTGGCGCGGCAGGACGCCGGAGCAGCCACCGACCGCGAACGGCGGGAGCTCAGCCGGGTGCTCGAGGAGCTGGAGGTGCATTCCACCGCGCTTGCTGAGCTAGAGGACAGCAAGGCTTGGCACGAGCAGCGCCTCCAGGACACCGACGAGGAGCCACCGAGCCACTCGCAGCGCGGCGCTGCGAGCTCAGCGGCTGCTCCAAGCCGCCCCAGGCCGTCCGTCGCGCCCCAGCGGCAGCGCGAGGCGGCAGAGCGAGGGCAGCCAGGCTGTCCCGAGCGCCTGGGTGCCAGAGCGGCTGACGCAAGCCGTCGTGCACCGTCAGCGGCCCCGCAGAGGCCGCGACCGTCGGCAGCGCCGGAGCGCGCGGCGCGGCGTCGCACTCGTTCGAGGAGCAGGCCGTCGCGCGGGCAGTCGCGCAAGTGGCAGGACGCGGCGCCATGGCGACTGTAGAAGAACAGATCAGGGAGCAGATCCGTCAGCAAGACCAGCAGATCCGCGAGCTCGTTGCTACGGTTCAACAACTGAGGGCCGCGCCAGCGCCGCAGCCAGCGCAGCCAGCGCAGCCGTTTGTCCAGCTTCAGCCTGCTGTAGACACGCGCCTCATCGGCAAACCAGACCTGTTTTACGGTGAGCGAGCCAAATGGGGCGACTGGGCTTTTATCTTTCGAGCTTACTTAGCAGCGATAGATACAAAATACCCGGCTTTGTTGGACGAGGCGGAGGCTTCGGAGGTGGTGATCAGGAACGTAGACCTTGACCAGCCGTGGAAGGCGTCACTAAGTTCGCAGCTTTACTACTTGATGGTAATGCTGTTCCGGTCAGCAGCCCAGGACAAAATGTCCACTGTGTCTTCAGGAGAGGGACTGGAGGCATGGAGACAGTCGGTCCTTGACTGGGACCCCAAGATCCGCACGAGGCGGGTCGGGTTGCTGATCAAGATACTCACTGCGAAGTTCAGCGGGGACATCCCGCAGAGCTTAGATCAGTTTGAACATCTGATCCGTGAGTACGAGCAGCAGTCGAAGAAGGTTTTCGACGAGGATCTGAAGATCGGCTTGGTAGTGGTCAATATGCAGGACACCGACGTCCAGCAACACCTTGTGAAGAACGCAAGCAGGTTGGAAACCTGGAAGGCCATGAAGGAGGAGCTGCTCGACATGGCGCGAACCACGCAGTACCTAAACTCCCAGCCCAAACCTATGGAGCTAGGCGCCATACCACAACGGGGAAAGGGCAAGAAGGGGGAAGGTAAGGGTAAAGGTGAAGGAAAAGGAAAGAAGGGGGAAGGAAAAGGAGCTGATCCACGGAAAGGGAAAGGAAAGGACGCCAAGGGAGCCCCGAAAACCAAGGCAAAGGCGGAAGCCAACAAGGAGAAGGAGTGCTTCTACTGCCACAAGAAGGGGCACATCGCCGCGGAGTGCAGGAAGAAGGCGAAGGACAACCAGGCTAGGCTGGCAGCGGCCCCTGAGGCCGCGCAGCAGGGCGGCGCAGGACCCCCGCCTACGGCGCAACCGGTGGCCGGTCTCATGCAGATCGGGCAGGAGGAGGTGCAGCATGGGTACTTGATGCCATTATGCTCACCGAGCGACTCCGGCGGAATGCTGGCCCCCATGCCTCAGAGAGTCATGGTCGACACAGGTGCTGGCAGGTCCGTGTGTCCGGCTGGTTTTGACCCCCGGGCAGAACCGGACAGCTCTGTCAAACCAACCACGCTGACGACGGCGACGGGGGAAGAAGTGAACCTTTCGGACGGGAAGAGGTCTCACTTCCAGGCGAACGACGGCAGTGGCGTTGTCTTGCGGTACAGTGACAGCGACAAGGTCACGGTTCCTGTCGTCTCGGCGTCAGAGTCGACCGAGCAAGGCAACTGGCTGGTATTTGGCCCTGGGGTACAGCGTATCATAGGGCCAGACCACGCCGAGCACCTCAAGGAAGCCGTGCGCCAATCGAGCGGATTGGACATGGTAAAGGATAGGGGGGTGTACTGGCTGGAAGTGTGGGGGGCGACAGGACAGGAAGAGGCGAGGCCGCTCTGCACAGCGAAGGCAGCAAGGAAGACGTTCACCCCGGCCGAACAACAACCAGCGGCACCTCATGCCACGCAACCAGCAGCGCAAGGGGAGGCCCCGAGGCCGAACGTGCAACAAGGAGGGTCGTCCTCGAGCGCGTCCGGCGCTATGCGCCCAGACCCCGCGCTGCCTGACCAACGGCCGCCTACGCTGATGCCAGACTCGGAGGAGCCACGGGCGCCGCGAGCAAAAGCCATACCACCAACTGTGAGCAAGGCGGAGTGGGACGCGCACCAGCTAACCCATCTGCCGTTCAGGTCGTGGTGTGAAAGCTGCGTCACAGGCAAGGCCGCCGAAGACCCCCACCGGCAGCTCCAGCAGGCTCCCGACGGAGCAACGCCGAAAGTGTGCATGGATTACTTTTTCCTCACGCAGAAGGCGGCGGATAAGGAGATGTACGCTGTGTTGAACGTGCTGGACGCGAAGTCCGGCGCCCCGTTTCCAGGCATGGTCAACCAAAAGGGTGAAGACGACTATGCGTTGGCAATCGTCCACGAAGGAGTGCGCTTTGCAGGCAGGACAAACTTGCTTGCATGCTGTGATGGTGAGAGTGCCATCAACAAGCTGTGTGACAAGTTCCTGGAAACCCGGCCCTCCGGGCACAGTGCCACCAAGGTGAACACGCCGAAGGGCAGTAGTCAGAGCGCGGGGCTGATTGAGCGCAGCAACTACGAGGTTGAGAAGCAGTACAGGGCATTAAAGCATAGGCTGGAGACCGTCTACAAACAGGCGTTCCCGCTCAGCCACAAGGTGCAGCCCTGGCTTGTGAGACACTCTGGTTGGCTCATCGTCCGTTTTCTCGTCAAGGCAGACGGCAAGACACCGTACGAGCGCCTGCGTAGCAAGCCATACAACGGCGAGATCGTGGAGTTCGGGGAGTGCGTCTACCACAAAAGTCCTCTGAGCGAGGTGGGAAAAGCGGACGACCGCTGGCACCTCGGTGTCTGGCTCGGGAAATCCATGCGATCAGACGAGCATCTTGTCGGCACTGCCAAGGGAGTGCTGTTGTGCAGGTCGATATGGAGGAGGCCAGAGAAGGACAGGTGGGACGCGCAGCTGCTTGACCGATTCGTCGGCTCTCCTTGGGCCCCGGTGCCCCCAGGAGTCAAGGAGGTCAAGGCCCGTGAGGTGTACATCACCCTCGACCGGATCATCCGCCTAGGCGTGACTCCCGGTTGCCCTGGCTGTCGTGCCCCAGGAGAGGCAAGGCACACAGCAGAGTGCCGGGAAAGGTTCGGCAAACTCGTAGGAGCTGAAAGGGAGGACGCCGCCAGGCGGAAGCAGGAGCGCGAGGAGGCGCAGCCAGCGGCACCTGATGCTGCACGACGCGTAGCGGCACCTGATGCCGCGCAGCCGGCAGCGAACGCTGCTGCAGCACACCCGCCTGGAGCTGCACCACCTGGTGGTGCGCAAGTTGGCCGCCAACAACAGCAGCAGCAGCAGCAGCAGCTAGCTGTGGAGGGGCAGCAGCAGGCTGCGCCCCCGGACGTTCAAATGGGCGAAGCACGAGTAGGCCAGATTTCTCGCGACGTCGAGATGGAGGGGGAGCCACAGGAAGACTCCCAGGCAAAGAGGTCCCGGCTAATCGCCGGCCTGCCGACTCTCCACGAGCCAGCTGTGGTGGCAGCTGCTTTTGGGACGTGCGTGTCTTTCTTGGCAGCGGCACCTGATGCCGACAACAGCGACCCGCAGGTATGTCCTGTACAGATGGAGTGGGACAAGGACTACTTCTCCACAAAAGCAGGCGTCAAGCTAGATCCCCAGAAAGTGCTAGAAGGGAAGATCCGCGAGATGACCCAAATAAAAGCCTATTGTGTGAAGGAGGACATCCCGTGGTCCACAGCCAGGGAAAAGAAGCTGAAGGTAGTGAACTCGAAGTGGGTACTGGAACCCAAACCGACAGCTGACGACCCGGAGGCGGTCCGGGCCAGGCTTGTGGCAACAGAAATAAACACGTATGCGCGCGAAGACGTAACGCAGAGCACACCTCCGGTGAAAGTCTTCCGGATCATCGTGTCCCTGGCCGCGTCCAAGCAGAGGGCGGACGGGTCATGGTCTAGGTTGGTCGCTGTATACGACGTTTCGGTCGCTTTCTTCCACGCTGACAGCGACGGCAGAACGGCAGTTATCCCGCCGCGGGACGTGCGCAGGGAAGGATACGTGTGGTTGCTGTTGAAGGCCATGTATGGCACACGGGAGGCTTCGAAACGTTTTGGTCAGTACGTGATACACGCGTTAACTTCGGAAGGGTTTGAACTTGTTGTTGTTGTTCCCATGACGTTCTTTCATAGAGTACTGGACGTGTCCATGAGTTGTCACGGGGACGATTTTCTCGCAGAGGGCGAGAGCGATTCGTTAGACCAGGTAGACAGCATCATGCGCAAGCACTTCGAAGTGAAGATCTTGCCTCGAGTCGGCCCCCCGGAGTTCGGCGGACAGGCGGCGACTGCAAGCCACCTGAAGAGGACGATCCGCTGGACCACATCCGGTTTTGAGTGGGAGTGCAACCCGCAGCACATCCTTGATCTCGTCGAGCTCCAGGGCCTCACACCGGGAGTGTCCAAGGGTGTGAGCACGCCAGCGTCCAAAGACACCGGGAAGGGCGACAGAGACGTCCACGATCCCCTTGGGAGGGACGACGCGGTGCTCTTCAGGACAGGAGCGGGGACGCTACAGTACCTCGCAGAGGACACGCCCACGGTCAAGTTTGCAGCCTCTGGGATCATGGAGGGGATGACGGCGCCTCTCAAGATTCACCAGATGAGGCTGGCACGCTGCAGCCGGTACCTGTTGGACCACCCAGGAGAAGTGTGGCTCTTCGACTACCAGAAAATGCCTTTATCTCTTACGGAGTACTGCGACTCAGACTGGGCAGCAGACCGAGAGACGAGGAAGAGCGTGAGTTGTGTGGTCGAGAGCTTCGGGAAACATTTGATTGATGTAAGCGTATCGAAACAGTCTCTCCTGGCCCTCTCGAGCGGGGAGGCAGAGTTCTATGCCATCATCAAAGGAGCAGCACAGGGCGTGCAGACAAGCCAGGTGATTGAATCTTTCGTTGGCCGCGAGTGCAAGCTAGATGTGCTGAGCGACTCGTCAGCAGCGCGGGGAATCTGCAACCGGCAAGGGAGTGGTAAGGTGAGGCACCTGTCCGCGAAAGACCTCTGGGTGCAGTCATTCTTCCGTGACAACCGCGGCAACCTGAAGAAAGTTGACACGGAGGTTAATTGGGCAGACCTTGGTACGAAGGCACATGCACAGGCTCGGCTACAGCAGCTAGTGGACATGATGCCACTGAGGAGGAACGAGCCCTTGAGGAGCGAAAGGAGGAAGGGCTTGAGCCCAGGCAGGGTTGCGTCGTTCTTGGCGATGTTGAATCCTTGCAAGTAGTAGTGGGCTCTGAGCCCGCGACGAACACCAAGTAGTGGACCCTGTGTCCGCAAACAACAGCGGGGCTTGACTCCGCACACGAGAACGCTGCGCACGCCTAGCCGGCAGAGCGGCGACCGGGAAGGCAGCAGAAGCCTGCCACAATCCCACAATACCAACACGCATGGCTATGGTGGTGGACTCCCCATACATGCGCTACGCCAGCTGGTGCTGGCAAGCCTGGCTGCTAGGAGCTGCTGGGTGGAGTGTGCCGTGAGCACGCCGTATGTCCGTGCAAAGGGTACGGGTATAAATAGTAAGCGTATAAACAGTATGACTTGTGTACACATTAACTGAAACAAAGCCCCGTCTATGGATTTAGCGGGCCATCTGCTCATGGATTTGACAGATGAGGAGGTGTCTACAGGAGGCTGGAGTCTGATCAACTCTCTCTTGACACTGAGCGAACCGGAAGGGCAGGGACTGGCAATGAGCGGATCGTGCATCCGCCACCTTGACAGTGAAGCGCGGCTCCGGGAGCCGCCCTGCACAGACCGACCACCCCAGCGGAGCCTGACTCCGCAGAGAGGCCGGGAGCACGCTTAGGACGCTTCTTGCCTAGGTCATGCTAGGTACAGGCTCTGACCAGACAGCGAGGTCTCGGCAGAGTGGAGGGGTGTTGAGCCCCATAGCATGATCTGTGTAACTATAGGGGGTGGGGTAGGTAGCAGCAGGGAGTAGATAGCAGCATGGTGTAGCATCAGAAGCATGCATTCTTCCATAGCCCTTTCGGTCCCGAGCGCAGGGAAAGGGACCGACCTCCTCTCCTCATCCTCCGCGCGCGCCGCCACGACATGCCAAATCAAGGGTACCCTTGTGTCCTGTGTCTCGCGGCCCATGCTTCCCTACATTCCTGTGGCAATGTGGCCCTCGGAAGGGTCTTGTGTCCTCTCGCGTGTCCTGTCCCATCGAGTCCGACTGTAGTTTGGGGACGAGGGACGATTGTAGGACCATTATTGTGTATTTGTTGACTTTTGTTTTTGACTATTGTTCGATTTTCGCCCAGCATCCGCCTGTGGGAGGACACGCTCGACCTGACATGTGTGTTCCTGCCTCTCGCACGATCTCGGGCGGCGCCGGGCGCTTTCTCTGACGTGCTCGGGCGCGCCCGCGCGGCGCGGCGCCTCGGTGCGCGGCGCGCGGGCCGGCTTCGCGCCTTCGCTCGCCCAGACGGCGGTGCGCGACACGTGGCCATCTCCGCGCCCTCTCGGGCGACCCAGAGGGTCCCCGGAGCACGAGCCTCACGTGCAGTCAGGGCCCTGAAGAAGGAACCCTTTTCGTTGGGGAGGGGCTCCGTGTTCCCTGATTGCTTCACAGTTGGCCTTGGGTTTTCCTTTGGTTTCCGATGGGGAATCGGAGTTTGACTTGTGGGAAAAAAAGGGGCCTCGTTCTTATATATCGTTCCTTAGGTCAAGGCCCCGACTGTATCCCCGATTTCGTTTCAAGCAGCACAGGCACGATGTTTGTCTCAATGCCCAGGGGCCTTCCCTCCTCTCGCGCCGAGGTGCTCGGCATCGGGGGCGGCGCCGGGCTGCCAGAGCTCACGGGGGAGTACCCGCAGGTCGCGAGGTACGAGCGCGGGCAGTATTTCCAGGCGCACGAGGACTCCTGCCTTGCTCCCTTCTCTCGCTTCCTCTCCTCCTCCTCCTCCTCCTCCTCCTCCTCCCTGATGGGGGAAGGGGCGGGCCGGATCATACCCACCGCCGCACGCCCACATGGGAAGACCCCACCAGGCCGCGCCCACAGGGGGGGGCAGCCAATCGCGCGGGGTGGGGGTTGGGGGCGACGGCATCAGCATAGCGGGTGGTGGGGAGGGCTCGACATTAGATCACGCCTATTTACATGTACACATATGTATGTATGTATGTATGTATGCATGTATGTATGTATGTATGTATGTATGTATGTATGTATGTATGTTTGTATGTTTGTATGTTTGTATGTTTGTATGTTTGTATGTTTGTATGTGTGTATGTGTGTATGTGTGTATGTGTGTATGTGTGTATGTATGTATGTATGTATGTATGTATGTATGTATGTATGTATGTATGTATGTAAATATGTATGTATGTACGTATATACAAACGCGTACATCCATGTTTGTTTACAGATATATGTACACATCTGTGCATCAAGGTATGTGTATAAATATTCGTGTGTTTTTACACCGAGGACAGGGCTGGTTGTTCCCAGGGCGGCCCCTCGCCGCGCCATGGGGGCGCTGGCGCCCCCCGAGCGCGCTGGGATCGCGCCAGTAGGTTGAGGACGCCCCCGAAAGGCGCCAAGAGAGCTCCAAGAGCGGTCCAAGAGGCCCCCAAGACAGCCCAAGTGCGCTCCCAGACGCCGAGATGACCTCAAGATGGCGCTCGCGGGGACGTCCCCCGCGGTCCGGTTTGCCCCGCCATCCGATTGTCTTCTACATGCGCAATACAGCGCTGGGAATAACTATTTTTAAACTGCCTCCCCATATTGTCTTTTGATATTGTTTTAAAGGATTGACTGAGCACTCGCGCTTACACAGCACCCCGCCCATCTGGCTACCTTCTTATGTGAAGCGGGGCATTATACATAATCTATCATGGTACAACGCTTATTGCGATTGTTTGATTTGTACTGCTCCAGCGCCTACGACCACGCCTACCAATTCATACTACCACGAGCACAACTACGGATGCGATTACTGCGATTACTGCGACTACTGTTACTACTACTACTCCTACTACTACTACTACTACTACTACTACTTCTTCTACTACTACTACTACTATTACTACTACTACTACGACTACTACTACTACTACTACTACCACAGCTACAACACGTACTACTACTACTACTACTACTACTACTACTACCCTTACTACTGCTACTACTGCTACTACTACTACTATTTCTACTACTACCACTATTATTACTACTGCTACTACCACTATTACTACTACTGCTGCTACTTTACTACTACTACGCCTACTACGACTACTACTGCTCCTACTACTACTACTACTACTACTACTGCTGATGCTGCTGCTACGGTTATTACTACTAGCGTCATCACCATTGTGACGATTACTAGTGCTATGACTACTACTTCTTCTACTACGACGTTTTACTATTACTACTACTACTACTACTACTACTACTACTACTATGATTTCTACTACTACTATTACGACTACTACGAACAGTACTAGTATTAGTAGTAGTAGTACTTTTACTACGACTAGCTCGAGTCTTAGCACGACTGCTACTACCATTACGACTACTAGTAGTATTATCTCTATCATGACTACGACTGCTCTGACTACAACTACCACGACTACGACCACTACTGCTACTCCGATTACGACGGCTACGACTACGACTACGATTGTTATTACTATTACTACTTCTACGGCTAGTCGTAGTAGTAGTACTACTACTACTACTGCTACTACGGCTGCTACTACGACTGCTACGACTCTTATGACAACTCCTACTCCATCGATTTCCAATTCATCCTACACCCACTCTTATTCCTATCATTACATACTACCATGAATACTACCATTAGTCCCACTACCACTACTACTTCTATTACGACTACGATTATTTCTATTACTACTACTACTACTACTAATACTACTACGGCGACGACGACGACCTATTACTAATACTGCTACGATCACGGTTCTCACCGTTCTCTACTCCTACCACTATTACTACTTCTTCTACCACTACCACTACTACTAGTATTATTACTACTAGTACTACTACAACCCCTACTACTTCTACATCTGGCGTTCGCATCCCCACGGTTTCATGCTTCATCCTCGGAATGCCTATAGCCCAAATGTCTCCGGAATCATTTTTAACAAGGGTTTGAAAAGGTCTGATTTGTTGTTTGGTTCAAATTCCATTATTTCCTCTCCTCAATCCCGTATTGTTTTCTTACTACAACTACTGCTACCACGACCACTACCACTTATTATTTCTACTATTACTACTGCTATCACTACTACTACCACCACTACTACCGCTAGCACTAGTTGTAGTAGTAGTAGTAGTACTACTACTACTGATGCTACTGCTGCTACTACTTCTACTACTGCTACTACTACTACTACTGCTACTACTACTACTACTACTACTCATACTATCAGTTCTAAGTGTACGACGACTACTACTACTACTACTAGTACTACTACTACTACTCTTACTACCACTTCTGATGCGACGACTACCACTATCACTAATTCTATGTCTACATATACTACTACTACTGCTGCTACTACTACGACTACTACTACAACTTCTACTACTAGTACTTCTACAACAACAACAACTAAAACTACTACTACTACTACTACTGCTACTACGACTATGATTCTATTACTATGACTGTTATTAGTGTTCTTACTACTACTACTACTACTACTACTACTACTACTACTACTACTACTACTACTACTACTACTACTTTCACTACTTCTACCACCACGGCTACTACTGTTACTGCTGCTCCTGCCGCTACGATTAACATCACGACGAGGACTATGGGTACTCTTATCATTACGTCCACGACTCGGGCTTGTAATACCCCTACGACTACTACTACCACTACTACTACTATCACTACCACGACTACTCCTATTACTACGACCGCTCGTTTGGTGCGGCTACTTCTACTTCTTCTACTACTACTACTACTACTACTACTACTACTACTACTACTACTATTACTACTACTACAACCACTACTAGTACTACTACTACTACTACTACTACTACTACTACTACTACTACTACTACTACTACTACTACTACTACTACTGTTGCTACTACGACTACTACTACTACTACCACTGCCACTGCCACTACTTGTGCTACTACTAATACTGCGGCTGCTGTTACTACTACTACTACTACCACTACCACTACGACTACTACTACTACTACTACTACTACTACTACTACTACTACTACGACTACTACTACTACTACTACTACTACTACTACTGCAGTGACGACGACGGCTACTACTACGACTATTCCTACTAGAGTTACTATTACTACTACTACTACGACTACTACTACTACTACTACTACGACTACTACTACTACTACTACTACTACTACTAGAACTACCACCACTTCTATTTCTCATCATATTATCACACCTAATATCAAGGTTGCTGCTACATTCCGTGCACCGTACGTCTGTGCACCGTGCATCCGTACATGCGAGTTATCGGTACACAAATTTGTCTCCCCTCCAGACAACTCGAACTTCCTTATTCTCAGGGCTGCAGTATCAGGGGCGTATGGTTAACCATTTCTTGGCACCAAGGCTCCCAAGATCGCATCGTGACGTGACAAGCTCTGAACACCAAGGCTCCCGAAAAGCGAGCGGTGCCATTACAAGGTCTGACCACCAAGGCTCCAAAGAGCGAGCGTTGACGTAAAAGGCTCTGGACACCAAAGGTTCACGATCCCATAGTGACGTGATAAGCCTTTGAACACCAAGGTTGCCAAGAGCGAACGGTATTGTAATAAGCTCCTGACCATCAAGGTCACCAAGAGCTCACAGTGTCGTATGAGGCTGCTAACACGGGCAAGGGCGTACTATAACGTAAACTCTTTTGAACACCAATGGCCCGAAGAGCGAACGGTGCCATGAGACATCTCAGGCAAGTTCTTGCAGCGCCCTTTCCGTTCCCGTGCCAGCCCAGGTCCAAAACGTGCTTGGCCCGATGGGCCGGCGATTGGCACCCGCGGAGGACGCTTTCCCCATGGGCCAGGCGTTGCGGTCGAACTACCAGCGCAGGGTCACGTTGCTTGTCTACCTCAACGACGTCGGCGAGGGCGGCGAAACGCACTTCGAGCGCCTCCCGGGTCGGAGGAAGGGGGGGCATAGGGAAAGGGAAGGGTGCATAATCTGCCACATGCAGCAAATTTCGGCCCGCCGTGTTCGTGGGGGGACTCGTCATGTATTCCTTATTATGTTGCGTTGGTGATTGGTTGAGGTTTCGCGTCCACTGGGGGTTCATGCTGGTGTTCTTCGTGGTCCACGTACCATTTGCCCGACCCGAGGTGAAAAAGGCATGTTGCGCGCGAGGGATACGTTGGTGCCTGCTGGCGCCAGGGGGCGCTGGAGGAACCGGCTGCGTGATCGTGGCCCCCAAACGGAGCGGTTACCATACCGTGTGGTGAGTCGTGGATTCTTTGTGAGCGCGTGGATTGGGGATTTGGTGTTGTCCTCCAATCGGGCCTGGCGAAAGGGGGGGATTGGGAAAGGGGGGGTTACGATATCTGCTGCATGCAGCTGGTTTTGGCCTCACCGAGGGGCCCATTCCTCGATACATGGGCGCCTCCCGGCGCCGGGAGGCGCCGGGAAAATCAGCTACGTGAGCTGATTCTCAACCCCCCCCCTTTGTTATCCCCCCCTTTCGCCCGACCCGATCCAAGGACGTCTCGGGCGACTGGGGCTTCAGAGGCCCCAGCACCGTGCGGTGACGGACCGTTCGGTGAGGTCGTGGGGGGCTTTCAGGTGTCACCGCACGGCGCCCGTGGAAGTCCGACCCTTTTCCCCCAAGCTGGCTTCTCACCCCGAGCAGATGTTTAGCGGCCCAAGAGCCCTGCGAAGGCCCCAGGGGGCCGAAGACGGCAGAAACACATCCGTCGTGTTTTTGTCCCAGACTTGAGCATGTTTGGGTGTGGGACGTCAGCGTGAGTTGATTCGTTGACACTCCCCCTTGCATCCCTTGAGGGAAGAAAGATTATGACAATCGTCCGAATGTCGGAGTATCCTGGCGACGCTGGTCCATGCGGGCCGCAGCGGATTCGCGAGGATCGTCCACGCATCGACGGTGACCAAGACAGTCGGTGAGCAAAGTCGGCACCATCACTTCCGCATCCAATTGCTGATCTTTTTGTATCACCTTCGGGGCCACGCAAAGGTATCCTGGGGCCCAAAGGGGCATGACCGGTGCACGTTTTAGTTCCTCCCCCCCGTGTCTCGCCCGTCCCCATGGAGCAACACCCGAGCAGATTCGCCAACCCTCCCTTTGCCGTTCCCCCACCGTCCCAAGCCCGAGCCTCGGCCTGACGGTGCGCCCAGAGCGGGGCGCCGCTCTGCTGTTCTTCCCCGCGCGCGCGGACGGGACGCCCGACCCGCGCACCTCGCACGAGGCACAAGGGTTAAGTCGGGCCTGTCCCTCTACAGGAGGAATATTCCAAAATAGCAAAAAAGTAGTATAGGGACGATTTTTCTATCATCTTTGCATACTTGTTGATTTTATATGTTTGAATACTTTTATGTTTCGTCGAAGATCCGCCTGTAGGGGGACATGCCCTGACCTAACACAAGGGCCAAAGTCAGGTGGGAACAGGCTCAGGGGGAGCTTCGAGGTGTTCGGGCGGGTTTTGCGCTCTTTGCGGTCCTCCCTCAGGACGTGTTCCAACGGCTGCGCCTCGCCGAGGCCGTTTCGGGGGTGCCCAGATCGTTCCGAACGGCCGCTTGAGGCCCGAGTGAAGATTCGAAAGCCAAAATTTGCTCGCGTCGTCAAAAATCGACCAAGGGCCCTCCATGTTGCGCCACGGCCCATGGGAGGCCGTAGCGTAGACCACGCAAAACCCAAAGCCAGATTTGCTGGTGTACGCTGAGCCCCGTGGGACTGTAGGTGGGGTGGTGTCCTTTGTTTTCTGGTCCCATGAAGCACGACGGAAGGTCTGTGGCCGTTTGGGCCTCCGGGAGCCCTGGCCAGGCCGCTTGGGCCGACAGAAGACGGTTTTGGACGAATCGGCGGCCTTAGGGACATGGTCGGGATTTCTGGGGACCCTGTACTAAAGAACTTTAAGACATCGCATGTCTGGGGATGCATTTATCGGAGGGCCAACAAGTCACCACCAGCCCTGGCAAGGGCAATCATGGGCCCTGGACTGGTGTATGGACCTCCTGCAGGACCAGGCCAGGAGGCATGAGCTGGTTTCACCCCGCTGGTTTCGCCAGCGATGGTTTCGCCCCGCTGGTTTCGCTGGCGGCTGGTTTCCCTGGCGCTGATTTCGCCGGCGCTGGTTTAGCCCCGCTGGTTTCGCCCCGCTGGTTTCGCCGGCGGCTGGTTTCGCCCGTGCTGGTTTCGCTGGCGCTGGTTTTGCTGACGCCGTTGTTGCCGTCGGCGTCGGCGTCCCCGCCGCCGCCGCCGCTGCCGCCGCCGCCGCCGCCGCCGCCGCCGCCGCCGCCGCCGTCGTCGTCGTCGTCGTCGTCGTCGTCGTCGTCGTCGTCGTCGTCGTCGTCGTCGTCGTCGTCGTCAACGTCAACGTCGTCGTCGTCGTCGTCGTCGTCGTCGTCGGGCGTCGGGCGTCGGACCCGAGCGGGTGGGTTGGGTCGGGCGAGCGGACCCTTACGGGCGGGTCCGACGGCAGCTGGTTTCGCCGACGGCAACTGTTTTCGCCGAAAGCAGCTGGTTTCGCCGACGGAAGCTGGTTTCGCCGACAGCTGGTTTCGCTGGGCGGCGAAACCAACCGTCGGCGAAACCAGCGGTTGCCAGCCAGGAGGGCCTGTACACAAGTCCAGGGCCCAGGATGGGGTTGGCCAGGGCTGGTACCCCACCCCGCAAGGGGACCCGATAGCCCACTCCGCAAAGACCGTGCGGATTCGCTATCGGGGGCCTCTCGGCGATGCACCGCCGATTCCGGCTCGATGCTTCCCCGCCTGAGCCGGTCCCCCCTGGATGTTTCCCCCCGGAGGCGCGGCCAGCCGTGGACGAGAAGTGGATCGCGCAGGCGCCGGCCGTGAGGGGAATCAGAGGAGGGCGAGCTGAAGCAGCGGCGGTCGGCCTTTGGGGTGCTCCCTCGCTGCCACGGCTGGGCGCAGCTCGGAAAGCTGGCGCGTGTTGGACCCGGGAGGGGGCCGGGGACCGAGCTCGAGCTGCCGTGGTCTCGACTCGCCTGGCTCCGAGTGAGGAGGAGCGGGTCCTGCTGGGGGCCCGGGCCCTCGGGCTTTTCGTGCATTTTCGTCGGGGTGCCCGAGTCATCCTGGCCAGCCGCCCGGGGCCCGAGTTGAGGCCCGGAAGTCAGACATCCATTGTTTTGAACAAGCACGAACCAGGCGCGACCCCATGGATGGGAACGCGTCCTCAGCTGCACTGCTTGGCGTTGCAGTGATTTGCTTGGCGTTGCATTGCTTTGCGTTGCTTGGCGCTCTATCGCATGTGTTGTTTGTATTTGCCTTGCTTGGCATTGCTTGGCATTTCTTCACATTGCTGGGAATTGCTTGGCATTGCTTATCATCGCTTGGCATTGCTTTGTATTCATCTGCACTGCTTTACGCTGCTTGGTATTACTTGTCATGTCTTGTCATTACTGGGGGGTGCTTGGCGTTGCTTCGCATTGCTTCGCATCGCTTGGCATTGTTTGGTAAGTTGGTGCATTGCTTTGCATTTCCTGGCATCGCTTGGCGTTGCTTGGCGTTGCTTGGCATTGCTTGACATTGCTTCGCATTTCTTGGTTTAGCTTAGTCTCGCCTGGCATTCTTTGGTTTTTTTTGTATTGCTTGGCAACGTTGGGTATGCCAAGAAACTCGGGGAACCCAGGGAACCTGTGAAAGGGCGGCCCCTCAAAAACAACAGCAAGGAAGAAAGACCATGGGACCTGGGGAGCCCCGAGGAACGCGAGACCAAGAACCCGGGCAACGTCTTCCGGAACTACCTGGGGGGGTCTCTGACATCCGACGTGAGAAAAAACCAAGACGTTGTGAATTGTCACGACCAGCACCCCAGACCTAATTTTTCTGCGCCATTCTTGGAGCCGGATCGGCTTGTGAGGGTCCCTGGGCCCGAGACTTGACGAAAGCGCCCGCCTCGAAACCATCCTGGGACGCCAGGACCTCAGGGTCTGCGCGCAGCCCGGAGCCTCACCACGCGAGGATGCCTGGGCTTCCTCCTTCAGGGGAGGAAAAACCATCCGGACCCGATCATCGGCGTTTTATGGAACGGCCCTGGACGTTTTCTAGACAGCCCTGCCCTGCTCGAGTCCTCCTCTGAGCGCGTTTCCTGAGCGACTTCGCGTGTCGAGCTGCTTGCTGTAGGGTCAAGTCGGGCCTGTCCCTCTACAGGGGGATCTTCAACGAAGAATAAAAAATACCCCAAACATAGTCAAACCATGGTCCAAAAACAGTCTGGGGACTACTTTCTAAGTATGGTTTGGCCTTTTCGGTGTATTTGTGGGGTATTTGTCATTTTTCGTGGAAGATGTAGGGGGACACGCCCGATTTAACTGTAGGGGTGGGAGGGGTGGAGGGGCAGGAGATGGAGGAGCAGGAGGAGGAGGAGGAGGAGGAGGAGGAGGAGGGAGGAGGAGGAGGAGGAGGAGGCAGGAGAGGAGGAGGAGCAGGAGGAGGAGGAGGAGGAGGAGGAGGGAGAGGAGGAGGAGGAGAGGAGGAGGAGGAGGGAGGTGGAGGTGGAGGTGGAGGTGGAGGTGGAGGTGGAGGGAGGAAGAGGAGGAGGAGGAGGAAGAGGGAGGAGGAGGTGGAGGTGGGTGCTCGTGGCCCCGCCCAGGCCTGGGTCGGCTCGCCGCCCGCCCCGGCGCGGGCGCGGTGAGGGCCTCGGCGGGGGCGCCGCGGGGGCGTCCGAGGTGGGCTCGGGGCGCCGCGGCTCCTCGGGGGCGTCCAGGAGGGGGGGAGCGGTGGCCAGGAGGGGGGAGGAGGAGGAGGGAGGGGGAGGAGGAGGAGGAGGAGGAGGAAGAGGAGGAGGAGGAGGAGGAGGAGGAGGAGGAGGAGGCGAGCCCCCGGGCCCTCGGGCGGTGATTCCTGGGCCCTCGGGGCCTCGGGGCCAGCTCTCGGGCCTCGGGGCTAGGGGAACGAATGATGATATAGACATGAAAACTCGGAGGTCCGCGCGGATGTCTCGGATCGGCGGATTGAGGGGGACATCTCAAGCAGTGGCGAAGCGTCCTGGCTCGCCTATAGCCCTACCAAGCAATGTTCTAAGAACCTTTTGTGGTTCCCACGACATGTTCTTAGAACGTTTCTGGCGGATATGGTCTTGTTTTAGCACATCGGGCTTATGTTCCAAGAACATTGTGCTTGTTCTCAGAACATTGTTGGGCTCTAAGAACATGTCGTGGTAGGACTTTAGGAATGCCGGGACGGTCGGTCCCCGCTCAATCGGGGGCGTCCAGGAGGGGGGGAGCTGTGGCCAGGAGGGGGGACCTGCAGGGGGATTTTCGACGAATGTATATATATATATATATATATATATATAGATACCCCAAACATAGTCAAAAAATAGTCCAAACATGGTCTGGGGACTATTTTGGGGGTATCCTTTTTCCGTTTTGGGGCAGTTTTGGCGTATCTTTCATTTTTCGTCGAAGATCCCCGTGTAGGGGGACACACCCGACAGAAGTCCAGGAGGGGGGTAGCGGTGGCCAGGAGGGGGGAGGGGGACATCGCTGCCAGGGGCCATGAGTTATGATGTTCCAAGCCGCTGCAGCCTTGATCACCAGGAAGAGGGTCGAGCAGCAGACAGAAGGCGGAACTCGGGGGTTCTCGCGTGTCGGGCCCCGGGAGAAACTCGTCCGACCCTGTTCCGACTCGGTTTCGACACGCTTCCGGCACTTTCCCGGGTGCTCGAAATTATTTCTGGGATGTGGTCTTTGCGTAGGATGGGAGCAGCACAATCCCCAGATGTCATGGCGCCCTCTTCTTTTTTTCTCAGCCCTGCGATCCGACGGCTGGCACACACCGCAGCATCGTGAGGAGTCGCGGCCGGAGCGCCAGACCCCATCTCTCTTGGCCGCGCTGCGGGCCGGATCGATCTGTGGGGGTCCCCGGGGGCACCAGGCGAAGGCGCTCGGCTCGGAGAGCAGAGCGGACGCCGGGGTCTCAGAAAGCACCTACCAGTGTGAAACCGATCCCTATCCTTAAGGCGGGCCTGTCCCTCTACAGGAGGGATAGTCCAACATAGTCAGAAAATAGTCCGGGGGCGATGCTTTGATGATTTTGGATAACTGTTTTAAGTTGTTTTGTGACCATGTTTGATTTTTCGGCCAAACGCCGCCTGTAGGGGGACATGCCCGACCTAACCCTATCCCTATGTTTGGCATCACCTTACCTCGATACCGATCTTAAGGACTCCCTAAGTTCCTGAGGGCCCATCCCTAAAATTGTCATTGTTTCTGGCTTGCCCATCTCAGGGGTAGGGATCTGTTCGAGGCTGGTTCAGCACGTCCTATGTTCCCCCCCCCCGTCCGCGCGCACGCCTCGGGATTTTATTTGCCACCCTCCTCTTCGGATTCAACTCCTGGGAGGTCAACTTCTGACTTCGCCCTTGTCCGAAATCTGGCTCAATCCACCTTGGTCCCTCTTAATCTGGCTTCATCCCGCTTAGCCCGGCTCGATCCCGCTTGATCCGCGGCCTAATCCGGCGTAACAGCTCCTTAATATGGAGCTCGGTCCTCCTTATCCCTACCAGCGAAGACCTTCCGGCAGTTGCCGCCTAAACTTTTCGCATGCCCCTGTCTTGGGCGCCCCGGATAGAGCCGGCCGACGACCCACGCACCTCCCACGAGGGGCACGTTTCGCCCGGCCCGAGAGAGGCGCTCCTGGCCTGCGGGCGAGTAAGCGGATGCCGGGCAGGGCTGGAGCGGGCTGGGGGGCTGAGGTGGCGCAGCATCAGGAGGTAACCAAAACGCAGACACAATGAATCGTCAATTCGCTGGAAGGCGAGGGTCCAGAAAAGATTGGAAACGATGGGGGCATCCTGGGATGCGTGTCGATTTATTTGCGTGTCCCTGGGCCCCTTCAGAGAAGAGGAGAGAGATGGCCCCCCTCGTCGCTACGGGTGGCCACGGCTCGGACAAGTTCTAGAAGTTTCGCGTAACCCCGCAAGCCCATCCAGAAACGGTGCCCAGGCGAGTTGCCCTGATCAGGGGGATGTGGAGGAGCATGCAGCTGAAGAAAGGGCTGGGGAAGCCGTCATAGCCAAAGAGGGGGAGGATGGAGGAGTAATCGGAGGAAGAGGGGAAGGAGGGGAAGGGGAAGGGAGGATGAGGAGAAGGAGGAATAGGCGGATGAAGAGGAGGAGGAGGAGGAGGAGGAGGAGGAGGAGGAGGAGGAGGACGATGAGGACGAGGAGAGAGAGGAGGAGAAGGAGGGAGGAGGAGGAGGAGGGGAGGAGGAGGAGGAGGGCGAGCAGAAAGGGCGTAGACATCTCATATACCTCTCGGAGTCGCTTCGGGAGTCACTCGAGAGCTTCCGAAAAAGCTCTTGATGCGTTTAGGGGGTCTCGTGGCATTCCCGGGGGGCTCTTGGAGCGTGTTGGGTGCCTCGGGGGAGCCTCTTGGGGGTCTCGTGGGAGTCGTGGGGGAATCTTTTGGGGACATCTTGGGCCCTCGTGGGCGCCTCTTGGGGTACTTTAAGGAGCCTTGGGTACCATCTTGGGGCCACCTCGGAGGAGTTCGATCAAACAAGGGTGGGTGCTTATTTAGCGCCCCCCCCCCGGAGGCCACCATGTGGCCAAA
Organism: Prorocentrum cordatum; assembly: GCA_963575745.1. Classification (NCBI taxonomy): domain Eukaryota; class Dinophyceae; order Prorocentrales; family Prorocentraceae; genus Prorocentrum; species Prorocentrum cordatum. Next base: position 55,204 of record CAUYUJ010021369.1, read on the forward strand.
CCCTTGGCAACATCAATGAGTTCGGCCTTCTCGCCGATGCCATCCTGGACGTTCTAACTACCAGGTCCAGGGGGGAGGGGGGAAGGGGGGGAGGGGCAAACCCCTCCCCGGAGGAGGAGAAGGGGGCTTGAAGAGGAAACCCCCTAAACCACTCACGCCCCAAAGGGCTGGCGGGGTTTTCAGCGGATCGATGTTGAGCGGATTGCTGTTGAGAAGATTTGCCCTCGGCACCCTCTCTTGACCTTATCTTTCGATTGGGGGACCGACTACAGAATCGATCTATCCCGAATTCGATCTCTCGGTCGGACCTGCGAGAGGGACGCAGACGGCGCCGCAGATCTCGGAGCATCCTGCGTAAGTCTCGTAGATCCGACGGAAAGATTAACTGTAGAGTACAGTGCCGTTTTTTATACATGCTCCGCGTGCGGATCATGTGTTAAGCATGCAGGGGGTTAGTAGCAAAAATAACGATGAGTTCATGCATGCATGGATTCGCAATTAATCGTGTAGTAAAATCGTATATGCTTAAAAGTCCGATGTGTTGAAAACTGCCCTGTACATCAATTCTCTAGTCGATCCCCCGCTCGAACCTTCTCAGGGCCCCTCGGGCGCGCAGCCCCCCCGCGGCCGCAGCCCCGGGCAGTGCGCGGGACGGCTCGCCGCCCGGTGCAGAGGCTGGGCTCCGTCGTGGGGAGCCCGCGGGGCGCTCGAGCGCGGCCGGGCGCCACGCCATCCACGGCGCGGGCGAGGAGGTGAGCCGTGCGGCACACCTCCCCCGCGAGGGGAGCTCGGACGTCACTGCGTCGTGAAAAAGGAAAACAGGGCGGGAGGTTTTCGCCAGTTTTCGGCCCCGGGGGGCCCTCGCCGAGCCTCGGGGCCGTCAGGAGACGACCCGGGACGAAAGACCGGTCCCGGGGAGAGGGTCGGGACTTCCAGGGAGGCCGTCCTGAACAAAAATCAGGACGTCGCATGTCTGGAGTTTTCGGGTCCTGAGGGAAACGGATCCCGAGCTTTTTTCTCCGTCTCCGGGCTCTCGGGCCCCTCCACGGGCCCTGGCCAGGAGCGACACAAGGACGTACACGTACATGAGTCCACGCTGGTTTCGAGAGCACGCATTGCGCAAATGTTCGCATAACGCGGCCGGTCTCGCGGATCGAGGGGCCGTGTTCATGTACATAGCTGGGCGCGTACGTCCTTTGTGGGCCCCCAGCCTGGGAGTGAGAGAAAGCGGCTGGGGATGAAGAGCTCGCCCTGGGGGGGAGGGCCCCCGGGGTCCAGGACCCGTGTCCCTTAAGACCCGCTTCCCCCACGTCGAACCCCTTCGAGCTCTTGGGCTCCAGCCCTGTCGGGGGCGGCAAAGAGGGGGGTGATGACTGGGGGGGGGGGATATCATGGCGGGGGCCCCGATTTTTTCCCAGATTTCATGGCGCCTCTTCTTTTTTCATTACGTCCCTGGCCCCCCCGCTGGGCCGCGCACATGCCGCCGGTCACGATTTGCACCCCCCCCTCTTGGACACCCCCCTCTTGGCCGCTCCCGACCCTTGAGCGGTGGTTCTCGGACGTTTCCGCTAGCGTTCGGGATCTTCTCGCCTGGGGATTTCCTTCATCAGCTGCGCCGGTGCCCCAGTCGAGCAGGGGACCTCGGGTGGCCTACGGCCAGCGTCTCGAACAAAAGCGCGGCGAAGGTTCCTCGTCGTTTTCGACCTCCTGGGGCCTTCGCTGGGCACAGGTCGGAGGCCTAGAGGTTGACACCAACACCAGTATCGGCGTTGTGCCTCAACCAAGGGACGATGATCCCAATCTCGGTCATGGTGGTAATATTCTGGCTTCCAAGGGGACCGAAATATTACCACCAACACCGAAATCTAGGATCATCTTACCCCTGTGGAGGCGGCCCCCTAAGTTGGTGTTGGTGCCCATTTCAAGGCCTCCAGACAGGGCCGTCTGAAAAATGTTTGTGTTGTCTTCATTGTTTTGCCGATCGGCGCGGGCCCTCGCATCCCGCCTCCCCCCCCTTCAAGCAGCGGCGAAGCGTCCTGGCTCGCCTATAGCCCCACTAAACAATGTTCTAAGAACCTTTTGTGGTTTCCACGAAATGTTCTTAGAACATTTCTGGCGGAGTCTGTCTTGTTTCATCACATCGGGTTCATTTTCTAAGAATATCGTTTTCGTTCTTAGAACATTTTCGGGTTCTAAGAACGTTCTAAGAACATTTCGCGGTATGACTATAGGAATGCCGGGACGGTCGGTCCCTGCTCATCCCCTGGAGTGGATTTTGGCTGTTTTTGGCGCCTGTATCAAGCATGTGGAGTCCCTCCCCGTGCACTGTCGCAAAGAGTCGCACTAAGCAGAGGTCCAGAGCCAGACCCCCCACCGCCCCTTTCCGCCCAATGTCGAAACGCCGAATAAAAAAACGCTCACATAGACGACTCGGGATGAGAAGCTGGCCCTGGGTAGAGGGTTGAGACTTCTCGGGAGGGGCCGTATGAAATGTATACCAAGTCGTCGGATGTTCGGGACTGGCGCGCATCTTACTAGTGTTTCCAAGTCTCGGGGTCTCTGCCTCTTGTTTTGGTGGTCGTTCCTTGTCTGTGTCCGTCGCTCTCTTGACATATTCTCGTTCCCGCCGCGGACGGAGCAGGGGGGTCGGAATGAGGTCTTTTCCTCATCCTCATCCCTCCTGTTTTTTCTGTTCAGTTCGCGTACGTACGTTCGCGCTCTTGCGCGCGTGCTCGCAATGCTAGTCGCAACCCCGCAGGGGCCAGAAGTGATTCCGCCATGTCGTCGTTTACACCCACTTGACGTCTAAGTCCAAGAGTTTGCTGTGTGTCTGAAACGATCCGCACCATGGAGTTCTGGGGCATCAGTGCACCAGTGACAGTCGATGAGCTGGTCCTCTCCCTCCTTCCTCCTAACCTCCTGCCTCCTTCCTCGTTCTCCTCAGCGGGCCCAGCCCCAGAGCCGCTCGAGCTTGTGCTCCGGCGCCTGGTTTGCCGAACTATCCCAGGGCCTCCAACGACGAAGCCCACGGCACCCCGACCCGAGCGGTTTTCCCATTTTTTGGAGCTGGCCAGAAAGGACCTATCGTCGCCGTGGCTGGACGCGGCCTGAAACGCTGCTCGGGTTCGGCCCCGCGAGGGGTCCGCGGACGTCTTTTGCGTGGGGACCTCGTCGCCGTGGCTGGACGCGGCTGGAAACGCTGCTCGGTGTCACCCCCGGCGAGGGGCCCGCGGACGTATTCTGCGTGGGCTTGCCCTCGCCCCCCTCTCTTGGCCGATCCTCTCGGGGCCCATGCAGCGCGGACTCCCCGGCCGCCTCCAAATCCCCCCATCGCACAAGGCGAACTGACGGACAAGAGCCCGTTTCTTTATTGCTCGGGGCATGACGGGCGTCATGGCCCCTGCTCCCCCCCCCCCTCCCCTATGACGTAACGCTCCCCCCCCCAGTGCGCTCCGGGCACTGCCGCCGTGCGCAGGGATCCGCGTAGGTGTCCGCGTAGGAATCCGCATAGGCGTCTGGTCCGCAGGCGTCGTCGTCGTCGTCGTCGTCGTCGCATTCCAGAATGCGGAGGCGTCCCTGTATTCTTGGGAGCGCAGCCTGGGAGACTCGCAGCCCATTCGAGTCTTCACGGATGCAGGAAGCTGGGGAAAAATAGGGCCACTAAGTGCCCGAGACGCACAGGTCTCGCATCGTCGTGCGTGCTCAGAGGAGGGCCCCTTTCCATCGCCTGTTCCGATTCGACTCCGATGTCTTAGCGCTCCGGGGCGGCACGACGTTCGCGTGGCGCCGTGATGCACCCTGGCGCAGCCGATCCCATGCCGGCTCCACTCCGTGCCGACGCGGCCCGATTCGCTGCGAGTTGCGAACCGACGGCCTGGTTCCCTGACCTTCCAGGAGGGCTAAAAAATAGCACCCGACCTAAAAAAAAACAATCCCAGAGCTATTATGTGTCTTGGTTTTAGGTTGTTTCGTTTCGTTGTTTTAAGTTTTTTGGCCTCCAGTGCTAAAAAATAGCTCTCTGGAAGGTCAGGATTCGATGGTGACTGATCCTGCCCCACCGCCAGCAGCATGCCTTGGAGCCGAGGCCTTGGCTCGGAGGAAGCAGGGGATGCCGATGCTGCTACCCTGGAAGGAGAACAACACCGCACGAGAATAAGCTGTCGGAGTTCCGCGCGGATTTCTTGGATCGGCGCCGTGCTCCTCTGGCGGCGCCTCTGGAGCCGCCCTTCGCGCGGCCAGGGAGCAGGTTCCGGGGCAGATCCGAGAAATCCACGCGGCCTTTTGAGAGCTCATCTTTGTTCCTGCCCCTGGGCACATGCCTGAGGGCCACCAGCGACGCCGCCGCGTCCTCGGCGTCCCCTCCCTCTGTCGTTCGGCCCACGGCCGAGGCGTCACGCCATCCTGCTGGGCTCCTGTGTCCTCGCGTGCGGCTGCCTCCTCTCCGTGCAGCGTGGCCCATGTGGGCGCGCGGGCCGCCCGCAGGGCACCGCAACATCCTGGAGGTTGCCGAGGTCCTGTGCTCGCCGGACGACAGGCGCGCCGGCGCCCCGTCGGGTCTCGAGAGGCGGGGGTCCAAGCGGGGGTCGGCCAGAGCGCCGGATGTTCCTGGATCCTGCAGGGCCAGGGAGTCGGGGTGACCCAAGAGGGGGTCCAGCGACAAGGGGGTGGTGCAATTCATTCGGTGCAATCGATGTGTGGGGCGGCCATACATTTTGGGACGTGCAGTACACTTCGGGGTGCAGATGTATTGCTGTACTTTCGCGTGCAATGCATAACTTGCAATACAATGCAATACGATTCTCTGGCGCAATACATTTGCAACACAACTGCCCCTAGTCTATTGCACTACCCCTTTTGAGCTGGACCCCCTTTTGGGTCACCCAAAAGCATGCACGGACCCGGGCTTGGGCGCAGGACCTTGCAGCATCTTGCAGGCTTCCCTAGGTTCCTGCAGCGCCTGACTGACCCAGGCCCGCACTGACCCGGGTCAGTAGATCCCCGACCCTGCGTGCCGCTAGGTGCTCGGCGTAGGGAGCGCCGCCCGAGCGACGCAGGACGACTGCTTCGCTCGTGGCGACCTTCGCGCGCAGGCTGCCCCGCCCCTGTGCGGCCGCGCGGGAGCGCCCTCCACTCCGCGCGGCGTGCGCCGCGCTGGCGGCCCGCGTACGCAGCGGCGTAGTGCTCCCATGTCTCGCCGCGTGGAGCCCGTGTGTTGTCGTCGCTTACAGTCCTCCTCCTCCTCCTCCTCCTCCTCCTCCTCCTCCTCCTCCTCCTCCTCCTCCTCCTCCTCCTCCTCCTCCTCCTCCCCCTCCCCCTCCTCCTCCTCCCCCTCCCCCTCCTCCTCCCCCTCTTGGCCGATTCTCTCGGGGCCCATCCAGCGCAGACTCCCCCGCCGCCCCCAAATCCCCCCCGTCGCACAAGGCGAACTGACGGGCAAGGAATGCGGAGGCGTCCCTGTACAATTGGGGCCCTGAAGAAGGAGCCCTTTTCGTTGGGGACGGGCTCCGCGTTCCTCGAGTGTCTCACAGCATGCCTCAGGCTTTAAGGGACCTTGTTCCCTATTTAGGGTTCCTCAGGTCAACACCACGACGGTACCCGCCTCACCTCGACGCAGGGACAACGGCACGCACACGAGCAGTTGGAGGTCTGCGTGGTTTTCTAGGAAGTCCACGCCGGGCCTGGGAAGTCCACGCCGAGGCTTCGCCACGTTCGCGCCCGCGCTGCTCAGTGGTACATCGGGCCTGTCCCTCTACAGGGGGGGATATTCAAAAACAGTGAAACATTAGTCTGGGACTATTTTTAAGCATGTGTTGGCCATTTTGGAGCATTCTTTGAGTATTCTCTATTTTTCGCCCAAAATGCTCCTGTGGGGGGACACGCCCGACTGAAGCTTAGTGTTCTGTCGGGCGTGTCCCCCTACAGGGGGATTTTCGACGAAAAATCCAGGAATACCCCCAACATATTTCAAACAGGTAAAACATGCTCGAAACATAGTCCTCCCATTCTTGTTCGATGATTGTTGGGGCACTTTGCATTTTTCGTCGAACATTCCCCTGGTTGGGGGGACACGCCCGACTGAAGCTCAGTGCTCCTGGGCGCCTTCGCGGACGCCCCGTGCGCCGGGGCTTCGGCGCGCCCGCGCGCCCGTGCGCCTGGGCGCTTCGAGGCCTCGGCGCGCTCGCGCCCGGCGGGCGCCTCGTGGGCGCGGCGTGGCTGCCACATCGCAGCGGACACCGCACGGCTCACGCGGGCCAGCTTACGCCGCACAGCTGACGCCGCACGGCGTTTGCCTCCTATATGGGGGGCAAGAAGTGGCATGAACATAAAGACTCGGAGGTCCGCGAGGATTTCTCGGATCGGCGCTGGCCCCCCCTCCCTGGCGCGCGGAGCGCGCCAGGGGCGGCGCGGGAGGCGCCGCCGGGGGGCCCCAGCGCCGATCCGAGAAATCCGCGCGGACCTCCGAGTTTTTATGTTTATGCCACTTTTCGTTCCCGTATCCTAGCTAATCTCACCGCTCACACCGCACAGCCTTCACCTCCAGCTCGCACCATGTAGCTCGCATCGCATACGCTGGACCTGCTGCCTGACAGTTTTGTTGAGTGCGTATTGGGTCGCGGCCCGCAGGTTTCCAAATGTGCGTGCACCTCCTGTCTGTCGTACGTGTGCTGCTACGGGCTGCATTTCGGCAGGCTGAGCATTGCTCATATCTTCTCCGCCCGCCTCTTCTCCCCCCCCCTCCTTCGCCCCCTTTCCTGCCCCTCACCCTCCTCCCTCTCTCTCTCTCCTTCCCATCACTCCTCCCTCTCCCTCCTATTCCTTCTCCTACTCCCTCCTCTTGCCTCCTTCCTCCATCACTCCCTCAGTCCTCAACCATCCCTCATCTTCTTCTTCCTCCTCCTCCTCGACGGAGGGAAGCCCCCCCTGTGCCCCGCGGCGCCTGGCCGCCCCGACCCCGAGAGGCACCTGTACATCGTGTCCCACATGTACGATTCCGACCTGTCGAAGGCGCTGCGCTGCCGCGCCGTGCGCGCGGCGCACCAGCCGTACATCGTCTACCAGGCCCCGCCGGGCGGGGGGCTCAGAGGAGGAACCGGGGCTCGAGAGTCTGGACGCCCGAAAGGGGTACGGAAAGAATGGGTACGATGCCCAACAGCAGTTCTTGATCATTTTGAACAGGACTCGCTGTCCGCGCCGCCGCGGCCTGTGTCCATTTAGATAGAAGGCCGCCAGCCCAACAGTGGCCGCTGTTGGTTTGGGGCAACACTTGTTGTTGGGCATTGTGCCCATTCTTTCCGTA
>CAUYUJ010021369.1:67500-77500 GCA_963575745.1 Prorocentrum cordatum
CTGCACAGGGGATCTTGGTCCCGTGGGCGCGCACAATATTCGGTATCGTTCAGCCGATCCCCATCCCCATCCCGATTCCCACCATCCCACTGCCCCAGTTGGGGATGTACCCCTCGGAGCCCGAAGAGAGCAGCCTACATCCCCCATCTGGGGGATAGATCGGCCAGTGGTGCCCGGCCCACGCCGGTGGGGATGGGGATCGGTTAAGCGACACTCTAATCTCATGTTTTACGAGGTATCATTGCCTCGATGCTTGGGGCCCACCGTTTTGTGAATGTGGCGCCGCGGCCTCGGACTCGCGGGCCGCCGTGCTCTTCGCGAGCGATCGTGATCGCGGAAGCGCAGTTCCATGTCCGAGGCGGGAATTTATACATGACCACCGCCTGGAGGGTCAGTTTTCGGAGCCTCGGCAGGTGGTGGATATGAACACATTCGGGCCCCCTTCGGCCGAAATATAACCACATCCACCGCCCGCTGGGGCACCAGGACGTCGGTTCCCAGGCGGTGGATATGGATAAATCCCCGCCTCGCACCATTGCCTGTTGCAAGGCTTCGTGGCCTCGTCAGCGCGGGTCCAGTCGCCTTGGAGGCGCGGGTCGATGGTTTGTTTAGCGAGGGATCGTAGCCTCCAAGGCGTGGGACCATCCTTTGCAGGAAGAGTCGTGGACTCGAATACGCGAGTCAATTGATTTTCGCCCTGGGATCGTGGCCTCGAAGGTGCGGGTCCACAGTTTTTTTGCAAGGCCCCGCGGGCTTGGAAACGCGGTCCCCTTGTTGTTCAGAGCAGGACGTTGCCCCCGTGGGCGTGGTCAATTTTGTGGTACAAGGGATCGTGTCCTCGCTGGCGCCGATACCTTATTCTTAAACAAGACATCGTGGCTTCGAAGTCGTTTTCCATCATAGTTTGTTATGAGATATAGCGTGCCTCTTCGGGAGTGCCGCTCCCCGAGTTGTATGCACGGACACGTCGCCCCGGCAGCGCAGAACAAATGATGTGTTGATGTTGGATCGTGGCGTCGGGAGTGCGGATCCGTTGTATGTTACATGTGATCGTCGTTGCGAAGGCGTTGTCCATTGTTTTCAACCGGGGATCATAGCCTCCAAGGCGCGGGCCCGTTGTTGCTTTTGCCGAAGGATGTAGGCTTCGCGCGGGTCCACTGTTTTTTCTGGGGGGCCGTGGCTTCGAGAGCTCGGGCTCCTCCTGCTTGACCTGGGGTCGTGGCCTCGAAGGCGCAGGCCCACCGCCTTCTGCGGATCGTGCCCTCGAGTGCGTCGGGGCTACGCCACGCTGCTCCCGATCGTCAGAGAGGCCGCGCCCTGCCGCAGGCAACGGGACACACGGGCATATGTTGTTTGGAAGACAGATGCCATCCGAGCAGCAGCCGCGGGCCATCGGTCCTTCGGCTGCCCCTCGGAAGGCCAGGCCCGACGCCGCCCAGGGAGCGCGCGGGCGTCGGCGAGCTCACGCTTGGCCGGCCGGGAGCGGAGAGAGAGGGCGAGCGAGGGAGGGGGGGGGGGCTCCGCAGTTCTGTGCCGCGGATCGTGGCCACGGGAGCCTGGACGAGCGGCGGGCAGTCCTCCTCCTGCGCAGCCTCCGGGGTCCTGGCCAGCTGCGCCTGGACGTCACTGGCATCAGATGGCCCATTGGGTCCTGCGACAGCCCGATGCACTCGGTGGCCCTGCTTGTCATGACGTATGCTGGGTTCGCCACGATCCCAGACTTGGTGCAGATCTCATGGACTACGACCTGCTCATCTTTTCTATGCTTCGGTCGGATGCCTGCCTGGTCGCGCCAAGCATCTTTGGCCAACTTGGTGTAGGCACGCCTGGACTTCCCAAACGAGGGCCTGTCCAGATGCCGCTGCGGTCCCCTCAGTGTCGCAGAGCCTCTGGCGGTGCGGCGGGCTGAAGGTCTCCGCCTTGACCTCCATCCTCTGCCAGACCACGAGCCTCGCGCTGCCGCAGTCGTCCGCCCTGTCCCGCTCCAGAGCATCTCCGAGCCCCGCGCCCGAGCCTCACCGCCACCCGACCGCGCAGTGGCTCGTCACCGCCCCCTCGCCTCGGGGCCCGGCACCTCTGCAACGTGGTCAGCGCACGGCACGTGCTGTCCGCCTTGGCACACTGCGTGTGGGCCCTGCCGGCCGGTGTGACCGTTGCCTCTCGCCCCCTCGACGCTGAAGCCACGACTGCGTCCAAGGCAGCGTTGAAGCTCAGCAGCCGGAGGGGGGGAGGAGGAGGGGGAGGAGGAGGAGGAGGAGGGGGAGGAGGAGGAGGAGGAGGAGGAGGAGCAAGAGGATGAGGAGGAGGCTGCCAGCAGCCCCCACTCCACTGCCACCGCCTCATGGGGGGGGGGGGCGGCGGGGCGGTGGGGCGGCAGGTGCTGCGCGCGCTGAAGTACGTGCACTCTGCCGAAGCCCTCCCCTCGGGGGCGCGGGGGGAGGGTTTGCGACTACATGGGTGTGGCTACGCCGGGGTGTGATTTGCGATCTGCGTCCTTGGGGCTTGGGGGGCACCACTACGACGAGGGGCTCCTCGGGGCGCGGCGGAGAGCGCCGTCGAGGTTCTCGCCCGCCCCCCCAGGGTGCGCGCTGCAAAACACACCCTCGGCAAACCGCCTCCTTCGGAGTCGCCGAGGGAGGCCCAGAGGATGGGCGGCCTCCCGAGGGTCCACCGCCAGAATATGTCCACATCCACCGCTTCGGAGTCGTGCCCTGGAATCTCGAGGAGCAGTGGATATGGATATCTGCCCGCCCGCGTGAGCGGGCAGATATCCATATCCGCCGCTCCCCGAGTCCTCGCAACACGACCCAGCAGCAGTGGATATGGTCAAATTCTGGCGGCGCCGAGGGCAGTCGAGGAAGAGCAGGTCCGAAGATGGCCAGCCGAGGTATCCGCAGCTGGACTTCCAGGGGGCGGGGGGGGGGCTGGGCGCCACGGCCGGGCCCAGCTCGAGCAGGGAGTGCATCGGGACCCCAGACTTGGCATCGCTCGGACGTGTGCATTCTTCCTTCGGCGAGGACCATCGAGGAGCATCCTTGATCATCTGGCGAAAAACTACGCACGAAACCTAACAACAAAAAGGGAATGGACGCCCGAGCGACGGCCAGCAGGAGGGGTCCGAAGGTCGCTTCGGAGCTGCCGTTGGCCCAACTCGCCCTGCTCTGGGCAAGCATGGGTTCCGGCGCGTGGATTGGCGGCCAGTCCCGCTTCCATACCTAGTCTTAAGTCGGGCACGCCCCTCTCCAGGAGGAATCTGCAAACATAGGCCCAGAACACTCTGGGGACGATTTTTTAAACTATTTTGATCATTGGGGGCAGTTTTAAACCAACAAAACATGTTCCGTCCACAATCCGCCCGCAGGGGGACATGCCCGATCTAAGCCTAGCCGGCGCGCTCCGTTCCCAACTCGGACGGCCGTGGCCTTGCGGGGGAGGGGGGGGGGAGACGCAGAAGGGGGCGGCCCCCCGAGGAGAAGTTGGTGGCCTCAGGTTCGAAGATCTCAGGTGCAGGAGACGATCCTGGGAGCCTCTTACTGTCAGTTGGCCTGGCTTTCCTGCGCCTCCAGTGGTCCACAGTCGTTTTGCTCGCGCCGCTGGAGGCCCTTGAGGGCTACGGGAGGCCACTGGAGGCCACGGGTGGGCCACTGGTGGAGCCACGGGAGGCGGCTCTAGGCTTGCGGGGGGCCGCTGGGGTCCAACGGTGGGCATTGGAGGAGCCACTGCGGCCACTCAGGCGATTACGAAAGGCTCCCAGGAGCGTCCTCTGAACTCAGGCGCACGGGAGAGAATCAGTCAAGCAATTGCGAAGCGTCCCGGCGTACCCATAGGCCCAACAATCAATGTTCTGAGAACCTTTTCTGTGGTTCCCGGGACATGTTCGCAGAACATTTCTGGCTGGATTGTCTTGGTTTAGTACATCGTGTTTGTGTTCTACGAACATATGTGTTCTCAGAACATGTTTGGGCTCTACGAACATGTCGTGGTAGGCCTGTAGGAATGCCGGGACGGTCGGCCCCTGCTCAAATCAGGATGGACGTCTTTTTGTTGCTTTTTTGCGGTCCTCGGGAGGGCCCTCGCCAGGCCCCCAGGGCTCTCAAGGAGCAGTCCGGGATGAAAATTCGGCCCTGGGGACTTCGGTTAAGTCGGGCCTGTCCATCTACAGGAGGAAGTATCAGAAATTGTCAACAAAATAGTCTGGGGATTATTATTTTGAATTATTTTTGAATCTATCTGTTCGCGCATTTGCAGAATATGGTTGCTTTGTCGCTCAAAATCAGCCTGTAGAGGGACATGTCCGACCTTCGGGGACCCCGTATTGGAAGAACAAGACATCGCATGTCTGGTAGGATATCGAGGAGGTCGAGCAGGAGGAGGTCCGAGGCTCGAGGATATCGAGCTTCTCGAGGACATCGAGCGCGGAGATATCACCCCGTCGTGCGTCGCGGCCAGGGCCGCTGAGGTGGCCTTCTCTGGGGGGCGGCGCGACGGTGCGAAGATAACATAACCGCAGGTCGCGCATCAAGCATCGAGGGGCGAGATGCGCGAAGTCAGGAGACCTGGCAGAAGGGATGACGGAAGGCGATTGTGGCGGCCTTTGCGTGAAGGCAACAGGTGCCGTTAGGTAGTAAGGCAAGAAGGTTGTCTCTCGTTTTGGATTAGATGTGTATGTATGTACATGGGCGAATGGCGCCCAAGTGGCGCCCAACAGCGACCACTGACGACGCATCGTGTCCGCTTTGCGCCCGATTGGACGTGCCACTGGGCGCCATGGGGACGGCCAGCAGCTTCCGTGGCTTGCTAGAGTCCCGAGCGGAGCAGCGCGCCGCACGGCCAAGTCGACGCCGACGACTGACTGAGACGTGGCGCGCCCGAGCCGACGCACGGGCTTAAGAGCGGGGCCCGCGCTGCGAGGTCGGGGTGCCCAGCACAGCACGAAGCGGTTCGGCGGCCTCCCTGAGAGTCTTGGCATCGCTCGGACGTGCGCATCTTCTCTTGGCGAGGCCAGCGCCAGAGAATCTGGACCACCGAGGGGCAGCTTAGATCATTTCGCGAAGAGCGAGCGCACGAAACCAGAGAATGAACGGGGGAGTGGATGCCCAGAGCATGGCGGGCAGAGGAGTGAGGGGGACGTTTTGCCACCGAGAGCCCATCGGGGGGGAGTGACCCCCGAGAGGTTGCACGCCTGAGCGTCGTCTCGTGCAGGTGGCCCCTGTTTCTTCTCTCCCCCCCCCAGAGCACCCCCCCCCGTGCAGAAGCAAGACCTTTCGGGTTTGCACCGTGTCCCCCAACCTCGTCGGGGCCACCGACAGGGCAGCGCGGGCGCCGGCTGCCCACGCGTCTCAGGGCCAAGGAGCTTTGGGAGCCGCGGCTGAGAGAGAGCCAGGCAGGCTGACGGGCAGGCGTGCGGACTGCCAGGCGGCGTGCGACTCTTGGCAAGCCAGGTGGGTGGTGGAGGAACGGAAGAGAGGAACGAGGCTCAAGTCGGGCGTGTCCTTCTACAGGAGGAATATTCAAAAATGGTCGAAAAGTAGTCTTGGTTGGCCCTTTTAGAACCTGGTTTGATCATGTTTATCCTCCGTCCAGAATCCACCTGTAGGAGGACATGCCCGACCTAACACGAGGCGGAGCCCTCTCATCGAGAGGCCAGAGTCCCCAGGGGCTCCGGGGTGACGGCGCGGGCGCCGGGAGTGCTGGCCCCGGTCTCCCGCCGCCACCCCACAGGCGCCCGGCGCGCCTCGGCTCGTCTCGAGGCATGGGCGATCCCGGGCCCCTCGGCGCCTTCCCCGGGAGATCGGAGCAACAAAAGCAGGGGGAGCGTTGGTGGTCTCCAAACCAGGTGGTGAGACACCCAGTGGTGACCCCGATTCCCCCAAAGAATAATTCTGGGGCACCACCGGGTTTGGGGACACGCGGTCGCCACATGGTTTTGCGCTTCCTGGGCCAGCCAGCGCTCGAAAACCATTACCCAAATCGCCCAAAACTCACCACCAGGTGTTCTCACCACCACGTTTGGGGACCACCAAGAGCGACAAGTTCCACAAGCATAACAACGCTGAGGTCCGCGCGGATTTCTCGGGTCGGCGCTGGGGCCCCCTGGCGGCGCCTCCGGCGCCGCCGCCCCTGGCGCGCTCCGCGCGCCAGGGAGGGGGGTCGAGCACCGATCCGAGACATCCACGCGGACGAGTTTTAATGTTTGTGTCAATTTTCGTCCCCATAACAAGGGCGCCCTCGAGGGCGCGAAGCCATTTGCGCTTCGGCGCTTCGCGGTTCGGCTCCGATTCCTCCTCGTCCTCCTCTTCTCCCGTCGGGGGCGGCGCGAGAGCGCAGAGTCATTCACGCTTCGCGCTTCGCGCAGCGTGAAGCGCGAAGTTAGGCGGCCTTGTGTTTCGAGGCATGTGCCGCCCCCAGACCCCTCGACGCCTTCCCCGGGATCAGAACCGTCAGGGAAACCGGTCGGCCTCCTGAGACGTCCCCAAGCAAGAACATGCCAGGAGCGACACGAATCTTGAAGACACTCGCTCGGTCTGCCGAAGAGTCTGGAGGAAGACCCCGGGGGCAGTATTATTCAATTCGTGACCCTGCCTGTTGGGCGAGGGGGGGCCCAGCGGCCAGCAGGGATGCGATCAAGCCTTGCGTGTCGTCTCTATGTGGAGCGTTCCAAAAAGGGCCTTGCACTTGAGAATCGGAGGAGCTGCCATCTCGGCGGAAGGCGGTGGATGTAAAACGAGGCCGCCTCCGCCCGCGGAAGCCAGCAGAAGGCTGGCGGAAGGTGGCGGAAGTAAAAAGTTGGTTTCCAATAAGTAACAACATTTTTGGGTTTGGGGTTTTTGGAACCCGTCATGTGTGGAGTGCCTTCAGAGCCCCGCCAGAACCGTTCGGCGGTTGAACATGAGATTGGTCCATCGGAGCTGCGCACGAGATAGAAGAGGCGCAGTCCGTCTTTCTGCGTCGCCTGGAAGCATGCAAGCTTCGCCTCGCCCGCCCCGTCGTTTGTCTGGTGTTCCGAGGAGCGTTCCGACTGACGGTCCCTCGCGCTTGTCGCTTGTCGAATGCGGCTCCTGGTCCATGGTGGAGGGGGAGGCGGAAACGCGTTGAGATAATGACGAGGGTGGAACGATGAGGAGGAAGAGGGGGAGGATGAGGAGGAAGTAAGGGAAGGGAAGGAAAAGGAAGGGAACGGAGGGATGGAGGGAGGGGGGAAGATGAGAGATGAGAGAAGGGGACTGAGGGATGAGGGACTAGGGATGATGATGATGATGATGATGATGATGATGATGATGATGATGATGATGATGATGATGCTGATGCTGATGCTGATGCTGATGCTGATGCTGATGCTGATGATGCTGATGATGATGATGATGATGATGATGATGATGATGATGATGATGATGTTGTTTATGATGATGATGATGATGATGATGATGATGATGATGTTGATGCTGTTTATGATGCTGATGCTGATGATGCTGATGCTGATGCTGATGGTGCTGGTGCTGATGATGATGAGGATGCGGATGATGCGGATGATGAGGATGAGGATGAGGTTGAGGATTATGATGCTGATGCTGATGATGCTGATGCTGATGCTGATGCTGATGATGATGCTGATGATGATGCTGATGATGCTGATGATCATGATGATGATGATGATGATGATGATGATGATGATGATGAGGATGAGGATGAGGATGAGGATGCGGATGATGCGGAGGAGGAGGAGGAGGAACAGGAGGAGGGAGGAGGAGGTGAAAGGAAACATAACAATAGTAGTAAGAGGAAGAGGTTGAGGATGATGATGATAATGATGATGATGATGATGATGATGATGATGATGATGGTGATGGTGATGGTGATGGTGATGGTGATGGTGATGGTGAGGATGAGGATGAGGATGAGGATGAGGATGAGGATGAGGATGAGGATGAGGATGATGATGATGATGATGATGATGATGATGATGATGATGATGATGATGATGATGATGATGATGATGATGATGAGAAGGAGGAGGAGGAGGAGGAGGAGGAGGAGGAGGTGGGGAGAGGAAGGAGGGAGGATAGTGAGAGAGGATATTGAGATGAAGGAGGGGCGAGGGAGGAGGAGGGGCGATAGAGGAGTGAGGAGGAGGAGGAGGAGGAGGAGGAGGTGAAACAGGAGAAGGCAACGGAAGAGGATGAGGAGCGCAACACTCCCTTTACTTTTCGCCCTGCCCTCACCATTCTGCATATCCCCCTCTGCCTCCACAATTACTCAATATGAATACTACTCTCCCTCTTCCCCTGATGACGGTTTGAAAGTGGCCGACCACCCCCCGCGTATTGATTTTTTACACACAGGTTTCCCCGGAGTTGGGTTTTCGCATGCATTTTTTCCAGAATGTTGCTCTCGCTGAGGCGCTGGCCTCGTTTTCGGGCCCCGCTCGTTCCGAATCGTGCTCCCGCTGCAGCGCTGGCCTCATTTCCGTGCTTCCGCTCGTTCCGAATCGTGGTCCCGCTGCAGCGTTGGCCTCATTTCCGCGCTTCCGCTCGTTTCGACTCGTGCTCCCGCTGCAGCGCTGGCGTCATTTCCCGTGCCATGCCACGGCATGCAATGCAATGCTAGGTTGATACTACGCTTTGCGGTGCTCTTCTACGCCATGCCATGCCGTGCTCTGCAATGCATCGCGTACCCTTTCGGGATCATTGCCCTGCTCGGCATCCGACTGAGCGAGTAGAGAGGGGACCTGCGCCATGGTCAGGGATGGGAGGGAGGGGTAGGATGTCAGATATGATGCGAGCGCACCTGGCTTGCCCCCAACCCCCTCTCTCTCCCTCCCTCCCGCTATCAAAGCCTCAAGGATGTTCCGAACTGTTTTTTTGAAAGCCTCTGGGGATCTGAGAACCCCACGGCTACCCATGGTACCCACCCTCACCTTCGTGCCAGCCTGGGGGAGCTGCTGGCGGTGAGGTGATGCACCGGGACGTCAAGCCCGCCAACTTGTTGATCAACGCGGACTGCAGGCGTCCATGAGGAAGAGAGGGGTCTTGGGGAGGCCCCGACGGGGAGACCAGCAGACCAGATCGGCAGACAAGCACTACAGACCAGCAGACTAGCACAGCAGACTAGCACGGCAGACCAGCATTTCCGAAGTTATTTTGGCTCAAGCCAGGCTCGGGGGCGCGCGAGCGGGCTCGAGGCCATGGCGCGGGCGGAGTCGCCTCCTTGCGATTCCTGGCGTGTGCAGCGACGTTTGCGCGCTGAGCGGACCGCTGCGAGGCGGCAGGCCATGGTCTGCGCGGACCGCGGGCTGGCGGCAGCCCTCGCAAACGCGGCAGGGCTGCGCGCGGTGCTAGTTAAGGCCCGTGCGTTTCACGGAGCGCTGGCGCGGGCAGTGGGCAACGGCGAGGTGGGCAAGCGGCTGGCTGCCGCAGCCCTCGCTCAGGCCGCCCTCCTGAGTCGGTTGCAGCCCAATCCCTTGGACAAGCTCCGCAGGGGCGCGGCGCTGCTCGCAGCGACCGAGGGCCTCTAAGTGGCGACCGCCGACGCTCGCCAGCTGCGTGCAGGCCGCGGCCGGGCCCGCGGTGTGCGAGGTACGGGTTTGCCTCACAGCCCGTCCGCGCAGCCAGGAACAGGCTGCGCACGGAGGCGGCCCCCTTCTGACCATGCCGGCCCCCAGGCTGCTGGGCAGAGCCAGCGGACGTGGACGCGTTGCTGGCGGGCGGCGCTGCCAGCTGCTAGCAGCCTGGCGCCGACGCAGCAGCAGGAAGGTGTCGCGCGGGCCCAGGGCGCCTCCCTGGATGGGCAGCGCGCAGATGGGGACCCTCCTGGGCGACGGCTTCGGGGAGCTAACGCGTGCGGAGGCTCGTGTAGAGACGAGCGATGCTGCTGGCGGCGACGTGACCTCCGAGGGCGCGCTCGAGGGGAACGGTGCTGCGGGTGCCCTGGCGCCGCCGCCGCCGCCGCCGCGGCTGTTGCGTTTCAAGCACGACGGAGTCGAGCAGCTGGAGGGCGCGCTCGA
>CAUYUJ010021369.1:85000-140305 GCA_963575745.1 Prorocentrum cordatum
GGAAGGGCAATCCGATTTTAAGCGCTTCGATTCGCAAAAGCTGGGGCCGCGATTCCGGCTCGGCCGCGCTCCTGCCCGCTGTGCGCTCGCGGGACGCCGCGGGCGCGCTGCGGAGCGGCGATGTCCCCACACCTGCCCCCCCACACCTGCCCCCCCCTGCCCTCGCCCTGTTCGTCCTCCTGCTCACTGGCCACCTCCTCCATTTCACGTGTTGGGCAAGTTTGGGTCAGCTTGAGCGTAGAGTTCGCATGGCCATAGCACGAGCTCTTCTGTAAACAGCTGTTTTAAGAGAGGCATGAGCAGCGAGCAAAGATGAAGTGGCGCGCACGTCCTCCTCCTGCTCCTCCTGCTCCTCCTGCTGCGCTCGCGCTGAGACGCCGCTGTCTCGTTGCGTTCTGCTGGCTCCGGAAGCGCCGCGCGCCCGCGGCCCGCGCGGAGGTGAAGCGAGGGCAGCACATCCACTTTTGGCCGACCTCTTCCTCCTCCTCCTCCTCCTCCTCCTCCTCCTCCTCCTCCTCCTCCTCCTCCTCCTCCTCCTCCTCTCGCTTCTTATCCTCCTCCTCTCCTCCTCCTACTCCTCCTCCTCCTCCTTCTCCTCCTCCAGCACCTGTGCCACTGGGTCCCCTTCCCAGATAAACAGGCGGTCGCCGCGTTTTCCCACCCCTTGCGGTGGCCAACCAGGTATTCCGCCTGGGCTCGGGCGGGTGGGGGATCCCCTGCGGGGGGCTCATTGGAGGTTCCACACCCATCCTTCCCGCGGTCAGGGTCCTCCGCCCTGGCGTGCGTGGGGGTGTGCGATCGCCCGTGGGAGTGGCGCCCTTCGGGTGGCTTATTGGGGCGGCGCTCAGGCGGGGGGTCGTTATCTGAGGCGGACGCAGCTCGAAAAGCTGCTCGGCGTGTGGCGCGAGCTGGTAAGTTTCCTTGGTGGCGCATGTGCTCTCCTGCTACCCTCCAGCAGTGAGGAGTGCATTATCGCTGGATCCTGGAATTTAGTTACGCGCAGCCCTTTTTTTTGGGGGGGGGGCTGCGGTTGGGCTTCTTGGTGTTCTGGTGCTTTCGCTGGTTGCACTTGCACCTTTTTCTGGTACCCGCGTGTAAGTGGCGCCACCCTAGGCTTGCCCCCGCGCCCCTGCTTAAGGTACGTCTCAGCAGACTGGCGTTAGCGGTCGTTCTCCAGTAGTATATATATATATATATATATGCATTCCTCCTCCCCCCCCCTCCGCCTCCTCGTCCTCCCCCTCCTCCTCCTCCTCCTCCTCCTCCTCCTCCTACTCCTCCTTCTCCCACTTCCTCCTCCTCCTCCCTCCTCCTCCTCCTCCTCCTCCCTCCTCCTCCTCCTCCTCCTCCTCCTCCTCCTCCTCCTCCTCCTCCTCCTCCTCCCCCTCCTCTGTCCTTCTCCTCCTCCTCCTCCTCCTCCTCCTTCTCCTTCTCCTCCTCCTCCTCTTCCTCCTCCCCCCCTCCTTCTCCTCCTCCTCCTCCTCCTCCTCCTCCTCTCCTCCTCCTCCTCCTCCTCCTCCTCCTCCTCCTCCCCTCCTCCTCCTCCTCCTTCTCTTCCTCCTCCTCCTCCCTCCTCCTCCTCCTCCTCCTCCTCCTCCTCTCTTCCTCCTCTCTTCCTCCTCCTCCTCCTCCTCCTCCTCCTCCTCCTCCTCCTCCTCCTCCTCCTCCTCCTCCTCCTCTCCTCCCCCTCCTCCTCCTCCTCCTCCTCCTCCTCCTCCTCCTCCTCCTCCTCCTCCTCCTCCTCCTCTCCTCCTCCTCCTCCTCCTCCTCCTCCTCCCCCCCTCCTCCCCTCCTCCTCCTCCTCCTCCCCCTTCTCCTCCTCCTCCTCCTCCTCCGCCTCCGCCCTCCTCCTCCTTTTCCTCCTCCCCCTCCTCCTCCTCCTCTTCTTCCTCCTCCTCCTTCTTTTCCTCCTCCTCCTCTTCCTCCTCTCCTCCACCTCCTGTGTGGGCAGGTCACTTCTTACGATTGCGCATGACACGATGGTGTTTGTTTGTCGGAGTGCCAGGTCGGTCATGACACGCGTCCGCGGGTAGAGATAACATCAGCGCAGTGGGAAGATATCCGCGGGAGGGATACGATGTTAGATGTGGCGCGAGCGCACATTGCTCGCACATTCCCGTCTCCTCCCTTGTTGAAAGACTGTGGGAGAGATTATACGCGTCCATCCCGTCCCATTGCACCCCCTCTTTCCCGCCTCTCCCCTTCCTTGCTCATCGAAGAACGGGGAAGGCATAAGCATACACGTTGGGAGGCAAGCGTGCATTTATTGGGTCGGCGCTCGGCGCTGGCCCCCCTCTGTCCTGGCGCGTTCCTCGCGCCAGCGGCGGCGTTGGAAACGCTGCACGGGTGGGGGGCAACGCCGACCCGAGAAATCCTCGCGTGGACCTCCCACAGTTTATGACGAGACAGTCTGCCACTTCTCTATCTCATCGTCCGACTCCTCGATTCTCCCCCCATCCATCGGGCGACGTCCACTGACCACTTCACCGATCGTAGATGAGCCCATACTGTGCCCAGGATCGGACTGGTCAGGATCCGTGAGGCGATCTGTTGACGTCGCCCCCAATCCACTCCCAGTCCCCCCTCCCTTCCTATCACAGGAGTCCAATTGCTCTCCCGCAGGGCCCAAATCCGCTAAAGATATGTCCCTGGACCTTTCCCGGGATTCATTCCGACGCGTCTTTCGAGGCGGATCCAGCCGTTGCGACGGCACGCTTCTAGGACGTCGAAGGACGACGAACACTGTTGAGGAGGGCCGCTGTGGTCACGACTGGTCCTCCTCCGATCCCCCGCGTTCTCCACACCATTCCCCTCCTCTCGCATCCTCCTCCCCCCTTGCCCTCTCGCATTCTTCGCCCTCGCCCCCTCGCCGAAGGCCGCCCGAGCTGCTGCTGGGCGCCAGGCAGCTGGCCCAGCCCCCCCGCCGCACGGGGGAGAGGAGAGAGAGGGGGCGAGGGATCGAGGGAGAGAGGGGCGGGGATGGAGGGAGAGAGGGAGGGGGGGAGAGAACGAGAGATGGAGGGCCGGAGAGACAAAGAGTGAGTGTCAGGAGAAGGGTATCATAGCGGATGGCCCAGAGCCTCGTGTTTCCCCGCGCCCCTCCCTCCCTGCCAAGGGGGGCAGGGTGTTTCTCTAGATTGAAGCGCCTGCTACGCGCTTCACCTGAACCGATCGAGGCCATGCCACGAGGCCGTGGGTCCTCGCAGCCTGCTCGTCGGAGGGGGGGGCGCAGGCGCTACAAGATCGCCGTGGACATGTGGGCAGTCGGCTGCGTGGCGGCGGAGGCTCTGGGGGGATTGGGGGCTGGCGTTTCGAGAGGGGAGGAGGAGAGTTGAGGAGGGGGCAGGTCAGTCGTCACCTCGCCGAAGCAGAAACAGCGACATGCGCAAACCCCACACGTTGAGTCATTCAATACTTTGGCGCAAGCCACGTTGCGTGAGCTGTGTGGTGCATGCTACGCTTTGCAAGCTATGTGGCGCAAGCAGTGTGGTGAAAACTATGTGGTGCAAGCTGCATGGTGCAAGCTATGTGGCGCACGCTAGGCGATCCAATCCCCTTGGTGCAAGGTATGTGCTGCAAGCTGTGTGGTGCATGCTATGCGGCGCAAGCTGTATGGTGCAACCTGCGTCGTGCAAGCGGGGTAGTGCAGCATACGCCGTGCAACAATCTGTGTGGTGCAAGCTGGGCGGCGCAAGCCGTGTGGCGCAGGCCGTATGGGCCGCGAGCTGTGCAGTGCACGCCAAGTGGTGGACGCCTGTGCGGCGCAAGGCTCTGTGGTGCACGCCGTGGAGTGCAAGCTGCGTGGTGCACTCTGCGTGATGCAGGCGACGTGGTGCGGCCTGCGCAGCGCAAGCTGCGCCAGGTGCGGCCTACGCAGGTGCAGCCTGCGGGGCGCCCGCGGGCGCCCACGCGGGCGCCCACGGGGCGGGCATCCGCCGCCCGCCGGCCGAAGCCTTGCCGTGGCCAGTCAGCTCTCGACGTATCGGCGGGGGGCCCGGGGGGGACGGCGACGACGGCGACGACGACCACGAGGAGGGAAGGGGGATGTGGAGCAGGGAGGAGGCGGGCGAGGACGAGGGAGCGGGAGAGAGCGGGGGATGAGGTTCAGAAGAACGAGGAGGAACGATTGGCGGCGAGCCTGGGGGGAAGTGAGAAGGGGCGGGGCTTCTCGGAAGGCTCGTGGTGACGAGGATGATAGTGACGATGATGATGGCGATGACGATGATGAGGACGACGACGATCACGGTGACGATGATGATGATGATGATGATGATGGTGATGATGAGGATCATGATGGTGGGAGGGAGGAGGGGGAGGAAGAGTGAGGACGCGGGGCGCTGTCTCTTCAAAACGAGGGCCCAACACCACAGGATGGTTGGGAACAAGATTGACGCATCATTGGGCCATTGGGCGCTCGGGCTCTTCAGCTGTAGCTGGGGCTTGGGCCTCGCCCGCATCGGTGTTTTTTTCCGGAGGAGGAGGAGGAGGAGGAGGAGGAGGAGGAGGAGGAGCAGGGGGAGGAGCAGGGGGAGGAGCAGGGGGAGGAGCAGGGGGAGGAGGAGGAGAGGAGGAGGAGGGAGGAGGAGGGAGGAGGAGGAGGAGGAGGAGGAGGAGAGGAGGAGGAGGAGGAGGAGGAGGAGGAGGAGGGGGAGGAGGAGGAGGAGGGGGAGGAGGAGGAGGGTTGCCCTTTTAGGCCCATCAGCTGTAGCTGGGGCCTAGGCGTCGCCCATTTTGGGTTTCCTCCAGAGGGCGGGTTGTCCTCGGTAGCTGGCCGCTCTCCCGGTCGCCTTGGCAGACGTGTTCCTGCAGGCATCGGGAGGGCGACCCTCGGGCCAGTCCCCACGTTGGGCCCGAGGAGTCCCCAGTGCAAGTAGCGTGCTAGTTGCTCCCACGAACCATACGCAGTTATGTAACACTTCGACCCGTTTAAAGGGGGCATAACTAAGGCAGGGTTCGCGGGGCTGGGGCTCGGGCCATGATTCGTGTTGGAATTTCCTTCAGTCTGTCTTGCACCAGAGGTTGGGGGCCTCTCGTGGTGTTTGCGTGTGTGGGCCGGCGGCCGCTGGCTGCTGTGCTGGCCTGCGTAAGCTGCCCCTTGGGTGTCCGCGTTGACCGCGTACGGTTTTCGGCTGGTGGGTCGGTGCCGCTGCCCCGTCACACGGAGGGCCGTGTGGATACGTTGCCACAGTTTTTGTATCTTTCTGTTGCCCCGCCGAGAGCTTCCCGGGGGCGGGCTGACTTCCCCTACGGCCCTGGAAGTTACGAATGTTCCGTTGTCGTATCTGTCTTCGGGGGAGGGACTGCGGTCCATAATCAGCTGGGCTCAAAAGTCGCTATTCGTTCCCCACCCCTCGCCCTGATCAGCGGCCTGGCTTGGCTGTTCTTGGGTGGTCGGCCATGCACTGTACAGTGCCGTTTTTAATACATGCTCCGCGTGCGGATCATGTATTAAAGACGCAGGGATTCAGTACTAAAAACAACGATGAATTCATGCAGACATTTACTCATAAATGAATCATGTATAAAAAATCCCATGTTTTTAAACATCCTATGTATTAAGAACTGCCCTGTACTCCATCTGCATGCAGAGGCCTGCGTGTGCTCGCCCCCAGGCGGGGTCTGCTGCCTCCGGGCCCTTCCAGCTGCAGCCGGGGCCCGGGCCTCGCCCGCCTCGGTGGTTCCTCGGGAGGGCGGGTTGCCCCCCGGCAGCTGGCCGCTCTCCCGGTCGCCTCGGCAGACGTGTTCTTGCAGGCATCGGTCTGGACGCCCGAAGTGGGCACGGAGAGAATGGGCACGATGCCCAACAGCAGTTTCTGTTCATTTTGAACAGGGCTCGCTGTCCACGCCGCCGCGGCCTGTGTCCATTCGAGACAGGAGGCCGCCCGCCCAACAGCGGCCGCTGCTGGTTTGGGACAACATTTGTTGTTGGGCATTGTGCCCATTCTTTCCGTACCCATTCCGGGCGTCCAAAATCGGGAGGGCGACTCTCGGGCCAGTCCCCACGTCGGGCCCGAGGCGTCTCCAGTGCAAGTAGCGTGCGAGTTGCTCCCACGAGCCCTACGCAGTCATGTAGCCGCGGACGCGTGTCGTGGTCGGCCTGGAATTCCACTGCCCCGGCAAAACACCTGATGGAAGCAGAGGACGCCGCTGGGAACTGTGGGACTTGTGCGATCTGTGGTGGGGGACATGTGGAACCTGTTGGACTTTTGTGGCCTGTGGGGCAGGTAGGACCTGTGGACCTGCGGGACCCGTGCGACCAGGGAGACTTCTGTGGCCTGTGAGACATGCACATGAGGGGCATGTGTGAACTGGGCCCTCCGCGGGACGTGCGAGATCTTGTAGCTTGTCGGGTCAGCAGGACGTTGGGGACCTGTGGGTGTGAATAGAACCCGTGTAATACCCTCATATATACTCCTTATCCTTACCTTTCATGCGCCTGGCCGTTTGGGCTCAGGTATTGGGACAGATCGATCAGACTTTTGATCGTGCAGGAGGGAAAGACATCCATCTATCCCTCCTTCCCTCTACCAACGGATCAGGGATTCTGTACCCTTGTACTTCAACCCCATACACAGGTTATCAGCCCTTTAAAGCTCACCTTTCACCGAACCGCACGTTGCGACCTCGCACGCGGTCTCGATGGAGCCCCTGCGGCGCATGCGCCGCAAGGGGTCCATCGGGGCCTCGCGTCCGAGCTCTCCGACGGCGCGACGGCTCGGTGACGAGTTGGAGAGCCTTAGTGCGGACTGTGTTGGTGTTCCAGATACCCCCCCCCCCCAGCTCCGACGGACCCGAGGCGCGGCTAGCTGCTGAACTCCACCGCAGCGCCGCCCGCGGGGGGACAGGAGAAGGAGTAGGAACAGGGAGGAAGGATTTCCACACGCCTACCTTCGATCCTCCATCCCCTCACCCGTCGGGAGCAATCCCAACCGCGTCAGGCGAAGGCCTCACTGGTCATGACACTCCAGGGCGCTTTCGCGCTAACCGCCGATGGACCTCAGGTGCTGGTACCCCCAGCCCTGCGACCGTCCCCGTGGCGGAGCACGTAGCCACCTTCGAGGAACTCAGTAGACCAGTGGCGGCACAGCCGCATACGCAGTACCCCAAGGTATCATCGGACGAGACACCACACACATGGTCCGAGTCGCAGCTCGTCCGCGCGCAACCGCCGTGGAGCCCCAGGCCCATGCGGCGAGAGTAGGTCGAGCCCGCGTACTGCCTCTCAGAGGCCATGCGCTCCCCGCGACAGGGGACACAGGGAAGCTGACGCTCCCCACCTCTCCATCTCAGACGATCAGCTGGCGGAAACGTCGGCCGCAGGTGACATAGCTGAGCTCAGAGACCAGGTTGAAACCTTCGTGTCCAGGCAATACTCTGGACTACTGCAGAGCGTGCAGACGAACGCCGCCGATGCTGCAGCCATGCGCCACGATCTGGACGGCGCCTTAGGGATCGTTGATTCCAGGATATCGCTGAAGATCGGCGCATCATAGGTGAACTGCAGTACCAGGTTGATCGTGAGGTGTCACATTCAGGTGAACGAACGGCGATGGTCGAGAACCTGCGCAACTACCTCGCGCAGATGGAGCAACAGCTTGTGCTCGTACGCGACACAGGCGTTTCAGCAGTCAGGATTTTACACGATGAGATCCACGATCAGCTCCGCAACCGACCAACACCAGCCGAGGCCACCGACCTTGGCGACGTTCAGTCGCAGATCAATGATCTTCGATCTTATCTAGACCACACTACGGCGACGCTTCGCAACGAAGCACACACCAACTCGTCGAACCTGATCGACATGTTGCAGCGTACTGAGAGAGTCATCACTCAAAGGCTTGATGCGACCAACGCTGTCGTGCAGCCACTCGCTAACCGGATCTCTGACATCGAGCAGCGTTTTCCTGGTGTGCAGGACGCCCTGGCAGAGTTGCGTGTCGGACGAGCCCAGACTGGCCAGCTGGATTCCCCCCCCGCGGTTTGCGATTTCGCCCGCCCCACCGACAGGTTGCAGGAGGTTGAGAGGGCGGCGGACCACGCGCAGTTGGAGCTCTCCCAGGTTAATTCGTGAAAGAGATACTGAGAAGGTACGTGTAGAGGGTCACCTCGCACGTCTGGAAAGCGAACTGGAGGCACAAAGCGCCCGTCTCCGAGCATACGAGCAACGACTTGATCGGCATTCACAACGTTCTCGGGATACTGAAGAGTATACACGCCAGAAGGTGGCACACATTCACGAAGACATGACGAGCTGGACGAATCAGCTGATCGACCACACCAACGGCACCAATCTCCACCTTCGACCTGCAACCGACCTGCACAGGCCGACGGCTGCGTCCGCCGAAGCACCGCAAGCTTCTGCAGGACAATAATGACGTACGTCACCAGGAGCAGCCTCCGCGGCAGCTTCTGCACAGACACGCCATGTGTCTCCTGTGCGCACAGGACCAACTACTGACGGTGCACCGATACCCTCACAACCATTGTCTGCGGTTTCGGCCCATACTACAACTCCTATCAAGGAGTCAGACACCGTCCGAGTCCCTGTCTTGCCTAAGATCACGCAGCTGCTCGAGTGGCAGCAAAAAGTACGGAAGAACTTCGGGGCCGCCTCAGGGCGACCATCCAAAGCGTACGCCTTCCTATGCGTGGCTGAACAGCCCGAATGTACATTCGAGGACTTACAAGACAGTGGAGACTTTGAGAGCATCGATTGCAAACTCGCTACCGCTCTGAGCGACATCTTATCCTCGGACTTACGCTACCAAATCAGGCCCATCGAAACTAAAGAGCACAAAGCAGGACGCATGCTCAAAGGACGCCAGGTTTACTGGCACATCCTACAGTCCTACAAAGTGACAGAGGTTGACGACGACCTGCACGATTTCGAGCACCTTAAAGAACTGAGGATGAGAGATGACGATTTGCAACGTTTTATTACTGACTGGGACGCTTTACTCTTGGAGTGCCGAGAAGCACCCGATCCAAAGATCTTGGAATCTCTGTTTCGTACACAGATTCGGAGACATGCCTGGATGAAACAAGACATGTATGAGTACCAGCGCATGAAGATGAGCGACCCGAATCGTACCTATGATTGGCTCCGACAGCGCGTCCTGGACATACTGGAGCTTAAACAATTGGAGAATAATCAAAACAAGTTACAGTACGAGCATGAGACACGATCTCAAGTCAACGTGTGCGCTGCCTGGAAGAAAGGCAATTGTCGCAATGGTGAACGGTGCAAGGCTTTGCATACATATTGCAGAGATGGGAAGAACAAATCTTCCAGAACATCGGCGGCTGGTGGCAACTCCCGCCGTAGTATGTCCACTCCTGCGAATCAAAAGAAGCCAGCATCGAAACCATTTTGCTTCGATTTCGCCAAGCGCAACACATGTACCAGAGGCGAAAAGTGCAACTTTCCACACGTCGCACAGTGTAAAGATTTTGCACAGAATAAGTGCCCCAGAGGCGACAAATGCAAATACGCCCATCTTACACCTGGTGCAAAGACTCCTGAGCGAAGCCCGAGTCGACCACGGACCACCAGCCAGGATAGCCGTGGCCGATCACCATCCCGCGGATCAGGAAGCCAACGTTTTTCACAACGCGGGGGGTTCCGCTACGCAAACGATCCACGCCATGGACGTGACAAACGGCGCCAATACGACCGATCTCGTTCAACATCCAGGAGGCCCCCAGACTCTCGCAGTCAATCGAGAAGTCGATACGACAGATCTTCGAGATCTACCTCCCGAGGGCGAGACAATCGTGGCGGCGGACGCGGTAGTCCACGCGGCCATGATAGATCATATGGCAGTGACAAAGGACGTGGCAGACGTTCCCCGAGCCACGGTTCGTCCCGTGGCTCACCCCACGCTAGAGCACGTTCTCCTGCCAACTTTCGACGTTCACGCCGTTCCGACCGCAGTTACGTCATACGTGACAAGGCCCTCATGGCCAACACTAAGGCCACAGCGACATCTACCAAAACACGTCGTCGGATACGCTTCGACATACGTAACGTGGAATACTATTTACATACCGTATCTGGCAGGGCCAGATTGGATAAATGGAAAGAGATGCCGAACGAGGGTGACATCGTCAATGTACCAGACCCGTTACCACAACGATGGTGGGATCAAAGTGCGGATGCCCTACGAGAATGTCAAAAAGAGGCACAACTATGGTACTCTGACCTATACGACTACCGACACAATAAAGAGTCGGTGGCCACACCAACTGCGATCCGAAAATATGACGACACCGTTAAGCAGTCATCAAAGACAGCCCAGACGAAGACAACGACAATGCAAGTCGACCCACCACGCTCGACTGCTGCATTGACACGATCTTGGGTTCTCGACAGTGGTTCTGCTCATCATATTCAGGGAACGCATGAACTAACGCAGACCGAATCGGATCGCATATCTATTCGCGAAGAGCATATTCTGGAAACCGCCAATGGTGATCGTACTGTCAACGAGCACTACGACATACGGCTACCCGAGGTCGGCTTACACAGTTCAGCCCTTGCATTGCCAGACTGTCCATTTTTACTATCAGTTGGGAAATTGATCGAAGTTGATGGCTTTCGGCAACTTTGGGATCCTGAGCTGGGCTACTTGCTTCAGGATCCGGGGGGCCAATGGTATAATATTCCAGTCAACAATAGAGTTCCAGAGTTACGACTCGACGACTTGACACTAATACCACCACCACGTTTATGCACTTCGTCAGCGCCCCGACGTCGTCAGCGCAAGCGTTCGTCCGCCCGCTGCAACGACATTTGTTGGCGCTGCAAAACTACAGAGCAGTCAACCAGTGCAGACGAGCTACGGCCCCACATAGGGACCTGCCCCAAGAGACCACATGTCGGAGAGGGAGGAGGAGCACGGACCACCATGGTCGAAGAACCTCCCGACGCAAACACAGACGAGCCTAACGTGGACACACCCACCGACTCGCCTACGTCTCAGACGCAGTGTTCTCCTCCACAATGCGGGGGGCTAATAGATACAGCTCAAGCAGATAACGACATGCCGACAGAGACGCCCACGCGAATGCATCGCGACAATGATCGAGTTCTCCCCAACAGACAGAAGAAACCGATCGACCCGATGCATTCTATGACCTCACAGCCCAAAACACCCTGACTGTGAGATCTGTTCTCGTACGATGGCGCAGAATGCCCCGGGTAGACGACAGCGCAAACCACATCCACCGGCAGACCCCGCCGACGAGGATAACGCCTACGAGGCTTTTGTCCCGAAGAAGTTTGGTGAGGCTTTAACTGCCGACCATATCGTCCTGGCCAAAGACGATGCCGCGGACAAACGCGGCGACAAGTATGCACTTGTTGTCCTAGACAGATACACCGGCATCTTCATGGCCTACCCAGCACTACACAAAGACGCAGCTACCACAAAGGCATCCTTTCAACAGTTCATCGCCGCGAACGATGAGGTGAAGCATATCTATACAGACAATTCTGGAGAGCTTCAGAAAGCTTGCCGACAACTGGGATGGAGACAGGACGCGAGCACGCCACATCGTCCGCAAACGAATGGATTGATTGAGCGCGTCGTCAAAATTGTCATTCTCGGTGCGAGAGCTGTGTTACTTATGTCTGGTCTGGGACACGAATGGTGGAAAGAGGCCATGCAAGCCTTTTGCTGTGGACACAATTTTGTGCATACATCCACGGGCGTGGCTGCCCTCAATGAAGAGCATGCAGATAAGACAGCTCATGAAATACGATTTGGGGAAAGCTTTCCCGGGCACTACATACCATTCGGTGCTCGGATCTTTTGGACATGCCTCAACCCCGAGATTAACAACGAGACTGCAAAGTTTAAAGAAAATGCTCGGGAAGGGTTATTCATGGGTTACCACTGACACTCTGGTGGACGATGGTCAGGTGACTACCTTGTCTTGGACACGGCTGCATACGCCAAGAATCTTGATGGTGAACTGTGTCACGTGCACAGAGTCAAAGACATCATCATCCCTGATGGCAAGTTCACCTACCCAGTGAAAGAAGGTACTCTACGACATCATAACCCTGAGGCACACGACGAGGTCAAGGCATCCACTTCTCGCCCCTTGGGTGATAAACCAATGCCCGATCCTCCACTTTCCTATCCTAAAGAATGGGATGACCCATCTATGATGACAACGGAAGACAACGCCGCTGATATCCACGCATCGGCCTCTGAAGTTGCTGCGCCAGCGCCGGAGCCCGACTACTGGGAACAGCGCGGATATTGCGTCATCAGACATATTCGTACCCCACGCAAGAAAGTGTTCATCCCGACGGACGACGTCATGAACATACCTGTACCTGTTGATCAACTCGATGTGACACGAGATTTCAAGACAACTTCTACTTTTGAAGGAGAAAGTGACTTTCGAGATGTTTGGGATGGTGTTAGCGCCAACGACCACAGGGAGTTAAGCGAGCCGTGGACAGGCACGATTCAATTCTACGAGCTTCCAAAAATGACGCCAG
The DNA here is from genome assembly GCA_963575745.1 of Prorocentrum cordatum. NCBI lineage: Eukaryota > Dinophyceae > Prorocentrales > Prorocentraceae > Prorocentrum > Prorocentrum cordatum. The sequence continues at coordinate 97,515 of CAUYUJ010021369.1, forward strand.
ACGGCAAAATGGTGGTTCGCGGACGCGAGACACGTATACAGACTACTACACGTCCTGATCACATTCTTCCCGAGCATTGGAAAACACTCTCTCGTGGACAACAAAAGAAGGAAACCGATTACGCCAACGACGTTAAACGGGCCCGTGAGATTCGTGACCGAGCTGCAGTACGAGCGTGGACAAGACCGGACAAACAGGTCAACAATTTCCGTACCACCACATCCGGCGGACCCACATGGAATACTGTGGAACGACGGATTACATACGACACTGACAATGGCGACGTCATCCGCGACGAAAACGTCAAAGGCGTGACGAACAAAGAAATACTGTATGCTAAATTACCAGGTGGGCCACGTGACATTACTACGGTACTGTACTACCGCCAATCACCACAACAGCACGATGGAGAAGAACGCGCTTTGGTACTTGTGGATAGTGAAGGAACCGACTTTGGGACCATGAACCCGCTTATACGCCAGTTCACCCAGTCGGTAGCAATGCCAACTATGCCACGTGAGACCACCTACACGCCGGCACACAGGGATAAAATACCTGATCCCTGATGGTCACGCCTGGCACTAGTTACTAGAAACCTGAGTAAGAAAGAAGTTGCCGCAGAACCACGTGCACAAGAAGCCCTACGAAAAGAATGCGAGAGATTGGAGAAGAAACAAACGTGGATGTTGGAGACTGTTGCAGAAAAAGCTGATATTGAGTCACAAGTTATCCGCACTGGGACGAAAGTTCATTTCTTCAACATCTTGGAGCTATCTTCAGTCAAACGCGAGGAACTTCCACCTGATCTACGTAAATTCAAGGGCAGAGTGGTGGTTCAGGGCAATACAGGCAAAGATGAAACTGGCTTGGCCGCAGTATTCGCCGACGCCGCTTCCAGTGCTTCGCATATTGAGGCTTCCAAACTTTGCGATGCTACTGCATTATTGCCACAATATGCGGGAGAACAAAGTGATGCACCTGGAGCCTACACACAGGCATTATTATACGGCGACGGACGAATCGATCCAGTTGATACTTGGATTACCATACCTAAATGGCGACAACCGACATCATGGTCAAAATGCAAGAATCCAGTGTGCCGATTACGATTGTCACTATACGGACACCCTCTCGCAGGTGTCTTTTGGGAACGAAAATGCCGTACATGCTTAAAAAGCGTTGGTTTCGAACCTATTTCAGGATGGGAATGTGTATGGAGACACAACAAACTGGGACTGATACTTTCAGTATATGTGGACGGCTTTAAATTAGCCGGCCCAGCTCGCAATCTACAGACTGGCTGGGATTATATCCGCAAAAGCGGTATTGACTTGGACCCACATACTCCGTACTCACAATATCTTGGTTGTGGACAACAGGCGTATGAGGTACCGCAGACTATCTTCGACAAAAGAATGTCTACCATACGCCCTATGTTGCCCGTACACAATGAGAAAGATTACAATACGGCCAAACAAGTTCGTGGAATTCGACATGGTACGCTTGGTTTTACCGATCAGTGCATTGAGCGATACCTGGAATGCGCCTCCAAGCGCGCCCAGGGACCAGGGTCACGTCGGAAACGATCCGACTCGCCGAGGACTTCGCGATCCAAATCGCCCGCATCCTCCGGGTCGGTCGCCAGACCTACTAATGTGCTCAATGCACGGCCACGATCATCCAGTCCAGCAAAATCGGTCGACACGACATCTACCACGACAGATCCCATACCCGTCACATACGATGACCTACCTAACGCCGAAACTCCTGGCATCGAGGACACCTCCTTCACTGATTCCGACTATTCCGACGAGGGCATCCTTGGCCAGGACGCGGCGAGTGTACTAATGAAGATCCTATACCTGGCACGTTGTTGTCGTTTCGATCTTCTACATCCAGTATGTATGCTGGCCAGAGAAATTACCAAATGGAATACTACGTGTGATAAACGTCTACATCGGTTGATATGCTACATCAAAACGACGCGTACACATTGTCTGCACGGAGGATGGATAGGTGATTCGTCAGACAAGTTATCCATCATGCTCTTTACTGACGCCTCGTTCGCTGATTGCATTACATCATCCAAATCCACTACCGGCGTTTTTGCCGCGCTTGTTGGACCCAATACGTTCTTTCCAGTCAGCGCTGTATGTAAGAAACAAACGGTTGTCTCACATTCATCTACTGAATCCGAGATCGTTGCTCTTGACTCAGCACTACGACTGGAAGGATTACCACTACTCTCATTCTGGGAAGCCGTGGTGGGAGTTGCCAAAACATGCAAAGATAAGAATACATGCCTGAGCTGCCATCGACACGCCGACCCGGCGATGTGTCCGACATTGGCAGCCAAAAAGAGGCGTAAGCCATCGCCTCGCAAGGCACCCCCTACACGGGGATCTTCTCCTAGCCGTAGGCAACTACCGCTAAATACGGAATTACCTACGCCTCCAAAGAGACGCACAATATCCCATGAGGGTACAGTATTGCACGTGGATCCAGAACCAGTTCAGGAGATTGGTTCTCCCAAAGTGCGTCTTATCGTCCTCGAGGATAACCAGGCCGTGATCAAAATTGTCCAAAAAGGACGTACACCAGCACTTCGTCATCTTCATCGTACTCATCGTATCAACCTGGATTGGATATGCGAGACGTGCCAACTCGAACATATCGAGCTCAAATACGTAGGTACAAAGGAGCAGATCGCAGATATGATGACCAAACATTTCGAGACGAAGAAAGCAGACCTTTGGAAGGATCTCTTGGAACACTCGCTCATCTTTCCCGCTACCCCGATACAGTGTCCTCCAAAGAAACCCTGGAAACCACTGCGAGGGCCTCGGAGGCCCGATGGTGTACCTCATGTTGCGGAACCTCCAAGACTGGATGGATGCCCAGAAGTATGCAAAATATTACTGACAGAAAAAGAAAGATGGGGCGAAGTAGGATCAGAATGTGGATTTCGGCGTTGGGCAATCCAATCACGAGGGAATATGCGCATGCATGTACCACATTGGCGTACCGGCCGCAGCTAATGCGTCGCGCACACCTCGTTCACGCGCATGTTCCCCGCACGGTAGACATCCCCGCCATCCTCCCTCGCCTCCACCAGATGCAGAGAGATTTAGGACATTACTTATACGTTCATGCCGCAGCAATTTTACGACTCGAGCTACAAAGCTTACAGGCATTCTATTCGCGACGTCCGAGGCGAAAATAAGCGAGATCGGTTCTAATCCCGATACCCCCATCCACAAGATGGATCAGGCACAGCCGCTCAACCTCATCGGCTGGCCCATCGGCTACGACACGGAGTACGACCCGAACGCCAAGGACGACGACCGCGTGGGCTTCACGTACCACGCTCAAACTGGCCGTCCTCGTGATCCTGATGATGGTTACATATGCATACATCAACGGCGTGCCGATCGCAGTGGAGAGTTTGATCTCCGCGTACCCGACGAATCCACGATTCGAGAAATTACCCGCTCTGCGTCCGCCGACGCCAAGAGTTGGATTAATGACACGAGTGGATCAGTCGGCGGCGACGCCAACTATGACTACAGCACATTTACAGCTACACCGTGGCTATCATTCATGCGGGCTATGTGTATGCTTTCCAGTCTCTTCAATCGTAATCCGTCTGTACAAGAAAATGTTCGTGGTTTACATGATCATTTGAACGCGGTGATCCCAGGAACGCACCGCAAGTGCCCACCAGAGAACTTTACGACGATGATATTGAAAACGGAGTGGATGATGATTCACAACGATTGGTCCAAGATTGGCAGTGCAGCATTGGGACAGTATGCCGAGGACAGCGTTCAGGATACACAAATATACTATTCAAATGGTCTTTGTGCACCATCCGATGTATACAGCAATGGATTGATAACTCCATGCTATGCTCCTAAACTTGATCGTACAATGGCCAAGTTACCTACACGCCCACCTGGCGTAGCCAGGACATCAGATACATCTGGACACATCGGCCACATTGTTGAGGAAAAATTCGGTCACCAACATGAGAGCATTTTCCGACCTTAACCAAACAGGCAAATTTCGCCGCAAGCTCACCACATGGTTGACGGCGCGCGGAGGCTTTGGAGGTACCGGATCATACTCCAAGACGGTGGCAACACCATCCGATCATCCAGAAGGCTGGGTGGCAATACCAGAGCATGACGGGGATACGGCAAGTACCTATCGTTGGCAGCCATGCAACGAGGGCAACGACTTCTCTGGCGAAGCCGCTGACCAGATCGACCCTGGTCTTACCCCTGGTCCTGATGTTGACCCACTCGAGCTGGACCAAGCAAAGTACAGCGCGTTCTGTGGTGGTCGTTTGGTTTCTACTCTTCTCTCAGATAATGGGTGGTGTTCCCTCGTACAAGAAGACTTGGGACTACTCTTGCATCATGCATTTGGCCCATCAGGGCACGCATACAAATGGGCCAACTTATACACCGATTCAACGTGGATTATGCAGGCCAAGAAAGGGGCCAAGAGTGCAAAACACAAGAAGTACCCAACTTACGGCACCGACGAGCTCAACACTGCACAGAATCGAGAAGATCTCGCCAAGGCATCAAACGTTGCTCTCGTGCCGCTATTTATGCCGTGCCTCAACCGCGCGGAATACATGGGCGGCGCTACTCTCGAGCATTTGTCGACCATGATCCGCGACGACATCATGATGTGGGCATTCTCCTTTGGCAATTATAAAGAATGGTTCAGACAGAACGACACGCCGATCGGTCAAGCTTGCGTTCGATTGCCAGAGGCTGGTGGAGACACCCGCTATGGCATGGAGGAACTGCGTAACCAGCGTTTCGATACACAGGAAACCCGTACCACAGCTATTCTCAACAACCAGTTTGGGTGCACTCTCGAGCAGCGCAACATGACCAAGATGATCCGCGAAGCCAGAGGCCTCATGTTACACAGCGACAATGCCTCCATCAAAAAGTGGCGCGAGTTAAACGAGACTATCTGTAGCTACGGGGCCAATGATTTTCCAGCATTTGTGAAACAAATACATTATTGCAGGGGCCTCAATGCCATGGTGGTATGGAGCGCGAATGACATCGCATGCGCCAACCACGGACAGAACACCGTGGACATGCGTCGACATCAAAATCGTGCACCTACTGACGTATATGAGCTCCAGAAAATGGAATGTGAGGGTGGCGCCCCGACGCTCATGCCAGTACACGTACACGTGGACGTATCACGTTTTGTCGATGTGATGCAGTACTTCCGTTGTCCCACAGTCATGGGGCCTGGCAAAGCAGCACAATGGGGCGCACGCCCGAACTTTGATCACCACGCGAACGACCTGATCAATATTATGCAAAATCGTGGTATCACTGTTCTTCCATCAGAACACTGGGTTGAAGCGTGCGATAGGATTACCCCGCAGGCTTGGCATGCAAAACCGAACAACCATAACATGGTGATGTTTACAACACAGTTCTGCGACGCAGTATGCTATCGTAACTTCTGCGCTTTGATTCAGTCACTGCCTTCTCAACCATATCCATTCAGGGCGCCATTACTGATTCCTGTCACGGATGAGCAGGCCTACACACAGGCCAAAGAGATCATGGCCGCTCTCGACTTCAGAGAAAAGATGACAAACGAATGGAAAAGATATCTCAGCCTCACGACGTTGATGACACAGACGGCAAGCGAAATGGCTCATTGTGCGTGGATGGCATCATGTGCCGATGGTACGTTGCCGGCATCACTGCCTGCTGACGCAGGCGACACAACGGAACCTATTCCTGGAATGCCGAAACGGACACCAGCACCTGATCCTAGCGAGCCAGACAAAGCTATCCGGTGTAGCATACGACGACTTATTCCAGTACCTCATGCTGTTGATCAACGACTACCCTGGGGCTTGGGCATCCTGGCATTCAGTCGAGAAACAAGAGCTCCTCCACCCCAAGATCATTAAAACGGTTGAAGATGCTCATGCAGTTACTTGGGTTGTGTTTGAGCAGTTTTTTACAACAGATTACTGACTTGGATGGAGATGATAACGCGACCAAATCACGACTCACTGCGGAAAACAACAGGTTGACTTCTCACTGTATCGGCCATGCTGCCGAGAACGAGCGGACCATCATAGCATGCAAAACATTCTTCAGGCAGAATGCACTAGATCGCGTGGCATTGGGATATGATCCTGATGTTCCGACGTCCGTGCGGCGTGCGGCGGCTGATACAGAACAGCCAGCCCCACCAGGCCCATTGCCTGAACCACTGCAACTTGGACCGCAATCGACAGACGTGCCACAGTCATCGACTCCTGGACCAACAGCAGACCAGCAGCCAGCAGATCAGCTCCCAAAAGCTGAGGCGGTACCGATCCCTGACGACGGCACTGACCTAGAGGCCATGGAGCTGGAGGCAACTCCTGCCGAAGAGGAATCTTCTCCACATGAGATGAATTTATTATCATGGCAGGACAGCTGCGAGCGTTCCATGTATGAGGACATCAGCCAGGTCGGGATGTTCGATAACGCATGCACTATTCGAGAGTGGAAGCTGCAAGCGGGCATCAAGGACGACCATCCATACGTATGTCCACTATTGCGGGGTACATCCGCGATCAATGGATTCGCCTGCCTGAAAAACAATGACTGGCACGAGCAACTGTTACACGATGATTGTGTGATTGCTCACGCGCCTGACATTGCACAGTCTGGTTGCTTTCCAGAATGGAAGTGGATATCGTTACCAAATTACGACGACGTACGTTATGGTCCCGAGTTAATTGATGATGAATGGCTGGGAGCAACCAAATACATGAGCAAAGACATCACGACCATGTTACGCCACGAGATTCACTACAAAAAGTTCTATATCAACCAATTTCACGATAGACGTATCAACATTTGGACGAAAACAACAGGTCGTGAATGGAAGATCCCAAGCAATTGGGAATCCCTTCAGGAAATGGTTCAATGGAAATTCAAAGATCGCAATAACCACAACGGGCCGTCCATGGACGCGGCCGTGTCACACTTCAAGAAAGATGGTGAAAATGATGGATATGCCGATTGGAACGATGATTACCCGATCTTCATCATTCGTGCGTTCCAGAAACATAGTGATCCGCAGAAAAATAGAATTGAGATATACGCCAAACCAATCCCCGAGGGAGGTGGCCCCAGCTGTTTCGATTGGAACAGCGTCATTGCCATTCGATGTGTTGGGGGTCACAGTTGCGTTAATCCACTTTCCAAACCATGGAATATGGGCTGGGAGAGCCTACAATGGACAGACGTGAAATACCTCCACCACGGCACAGCAGCCCGCGCTTGACGCAACATCTTGAAGACAGGGATCATTCCAGGCTACGTTGATCCATCTTCTCAGAGAGACAAGCATCATAAACCATCACAGCGCTCGGAGGCATTCTTCAGTTCCAGCACATATTTAGACAATGTCCAGAAGAATCCCCACACCTCAGTAGAGTCATATAAGTTCTATCACTACAAGAACGAGGTCGAGCTAGTGATCAATATGTAGATCGCCACAAAAGCAGGTTGCAGATTTTGGCTGGGCGCTCAAGGCGCTATCATGACAGAGGACGTGGTTCCAGCTGCGGCAGTTATTGCAATTCGCCGCCTCAAACCACATCACATGCACGGCCAGCAGATATGGCCAGGCGGCGCCACATGGGATTACCCGCCATTGGCCGCGAGACCGCCATTGAGCAAGTACGAGATTTGCGCTTATCTTCCTGGAGAGTTCATCGAAGTCCTTCCTGGGATTACACCTGCTGACACGGATCAGGACGTGGAGCAGCCAAGGACAACGTCAGCATCAGCACCTTCGGCTCAGGTGGGGGCAACCCCTGCTAGCCGTATATCTGGAGCCGATGCGTTGGATGAGCAAATGGTCCGTGCTATGATTCAGGACACCAATCACAAAGCAGATGGTAAAGACTGGTTAATTGCCCTGTCATACTGCCGAGAGGCTCTTCGACCTATTACATCAAATATTACACAAAAAGATTGGGACCGTCGCCCTGCATTTAATGATGTTCGCATGGGGGACTTCATTACCATTAAGAATTGGGGATCTATCAAATGTTATCATTATGACAATCACTACCCCGAGGGCAATCACGATACCAAGGTCCCCATGAATAAGGGCCACACATGTGGTCCAATCATTCATTTCGGCGTCTTTGACAAGTTCTTCGCGGTGCAGATACCTATTCTCAACTACGGTTTACGATGGGTAAACATATGGTACAATGGCAAACGCATGCCTCTGAAGGGCGTTGTCTTTGCATTGCCAATTCGTATCGACGAACATGCCATTGACCCGACATATATGAATACTGTCCTGGAGGGACCATCCTCATGCCGTGACAAAATACTTCAGCACAAAACTGATGGCAGTCTGCCATATCTTGGTATGCCGAGCATTTATAGGCCACGCATTCCACGTACACCGACCAGACAGCCCGCTCCTCGGACACCCGATCCCGAAGAGCTGGTGGCCACACTTGCTGAAGCTACAGCTCCTACGGACGATGGACCTCAACAAACTGCAGGCTCATCTGATGAACCCTTGGTTACCGTTATCGTGGATATATCAAACATATCGCTCACCGCTGAAGAAAAAGCGGCAAATGACAATATGAGAGCAGATCTATCAGCAGAGATCCAAGCAGACGAGCACGTTGATGCGAGCATCCTCGACAACGTTATTGACCCGCCAGAAGACTTCCTCAACCACCCAGACTACGAACCAGAGGAGGATTCAAGGTGGATTAAACAGTCATACGACCGCCGCATCTACCGCTGGACGTCGGAGTTGTTGGTGGATTCACCTATGATAAAGATGAAACAAATCATCGAGGTACACACTGGTGCGGACAGAATTGTGGTTGATAAAACACAGTCGCACTTACGATTTGAGATTCAATTCGGACCCAAAGCATGGAATGCAGAGACATACTATTTGAATTATGATCATACCCACAAATGGGCACGTGACTTGCCACTTCGCAGTGCAGACCACTTTTTCAAAAAGTTGGTGCACTACCTGGACCCAGAGACCATCGAGGAGTCGACTACAGGCGTCTTTCAATGGATCTCCAAAATATATCAAAACATATTGATGGGCAGTATTGCGGAGCTCCGTGACTTCACAAAAGATGCCATCCATCAGAAACATCCTGCACTCCAAACGTTGCGTGATCTATTTAAACATTGCATCGCCACATTCGGTAATCCAGACTTCCCCGTATGGAAGGAGCTGGTGGAAACACCTGCCGCGCCACGTGACCCAGGCGCGGAGCAGGATATTCCCCAGGACCCAGGCAGCGTTGCATCCGCAGCTCCTGATCAAGAAACCATGGCACGGATCATAGCCGAGCAGACGGGAGTCAACCGCGAGGAGGGCGACAACGAGTCCGCCTTGCAGGAGAAGGCTCGCCGTCTTCGCATTGAAAACGTATGCCATGGTAATGCCGAGCATGCGGACAACGACACAACAGAGCACATAGGACTGCCCGGGGAAAGATTGTCCAGGATCGAGATCGAGGGATTGGGTAGATCAATCGCTTCCCGACCGAACGCCGAGATCAACCGCGAAGCCATGGATCAGATCGGCCGCAGTCTTGCTCGTGGTCAGGATACTCGCTGGGGATCTCGTGAGCACCTCACGACGGAGGGAGCCCCAGAAACGATCCTGCATGATATCGCGCGATGCCGGAATTGCGGTCGAGACTTATCCCTTGGGATCGTCACAGGTGATGGTACCCTTTATGGCATCTGTTGGCAGTACACCGTGGCCGTAGGTGCTACGGGTAAAAGTACCGCCGTCCAGAGCGATCTAGCATACCTCCACAAGCTGACCAACTGGATCAAGATGACGCTCTCCCAGGGTGACATCACGAGGTGCATGGGAGACGGAACGCAAGTCATTATGACGGGCGCGCGCTCATTCCCAGGTAATGAGAAAGATTCGCTGAGGAGAATGGCTAATGTGTCTAGGAAGAGGTATCAGAAGTGGGTCGAAGCTGGTCGCCCTCCTGCGCACGAGTGCAGACTGATGGGCGAGGCTGGTGACGACAGGCCTCTGTACTACCCATATGCCAATCTCGTTCAGCGCTTTCTCAACGATTTGAAGTTCCACCACCAAATGACAGGCGCTCGCGTGAACGTGGGCAAGAAGGCCTGGGACGTGGGCGACATGCGTGATGCCTGCACGATCCTCGATACCAGCATCAGGACAGGACAAGCTGGTCGGAAGAAATGGTGGCTGAACGAGGACAGACTCGAGAGGCAAACGCGGCAGGCTCGCGGACTTGTCACGATTGCCCCCCCTAGAAGGGGTGGCACCCGTGAGAAAGTCACGCCGCGCAAGCTTGCTGCGATTGCTAACGAGTTGTTGGGCTCCCTCGATCCGTCACATACCGACCAGAGGGGGGTTGATTCAGGGATGAGAACCGATCCGATCGAACCTGATACACGCTCCCATCAGTCTGATGATGCCATGGAGCCGCGCCATCCACCGCCGCCGCCGCGCCCTGCCCCTGGCGATGCTGCACAGTCCAGCGCCTCTGGCGCGGCGGGCCACATGCCCGCGGGGCCGCGCGCCAAGCGAGCGCGTACCGCAGACTACGCCGCCTACTTGCGCTACGACCTTGAGGACAGTCATTGGGGCCTCAGGTATTGGAGCTACTACATCAACTGTTGGATCTACATCGCGCTGAACAACGACGAGTTCGTATACATTCGCGACATCCAGTACAACGAGTGGTTTCTCCACTGGGTCCCGAGGACATCTTGGGAAACGTTCACGACGAGCTACGTGACGTACAATGGCCAGAGGATGTGGGACCGCAGGTTCTACAAGAACGGCAACGCGTAGTGAGTCGGCCGCAAGGCCCACCGCTCAAAGGCTTGAACTTCATTATAATCAAAGTTCGCCTTGAGCGGTGGCTATTACATACTTCTAGGCCACTTCACCATGCAACGCAAGTGGCCACACATACAAACATCTTTTGCGATAACCAAGGCAGCCTCCCAAGGAGCAAGGCCAACGGGAGCCGCCATATAGAATTCACATACATGCAACTTTCGTGTTTGTCAACACGACCTTTCGTCTGGTCAGACATTTGCTTTTACATGTAGTTGCGCTCCGTAGCACGATCGTGTTCATCAACGCGATCTCAGCGTGCATATTCATTATAGTATAACTACATTGCGTTGAGAATAATACGACAGCTGGTGGCAACACGTGCCTCGCAAAGGCGAGGCAGATTACAAGTTGCTTTATTGCTCAGATCTTCTTTCTCTGCCCACCCTTGCCTCATTCTTCTCCGCCCTCGAGTGCCGAAGCGTTTTGGGGGGCGCGCCGAGGGGGCACCAAAGTGTGCTTGGCGAAGAAATGGGGACCCAGGGTGTTCCTTCTTACTTTACTTTGCAGCTGAGGCTATACTGACTTTAAGCTCAGCTGCCTGCAGACCTAGGGATTAAAGGAGTAAAAGGGTGACGGATTCTTTTCCTCTGTTCCCGAGTCCTACCCTCACGGGCGGGATTCGGGACGGGGTGTGTGAATAGAACCCGTGTAATACCCTCATATATACTCCTTATCCTTACCTCTCCTGCGCCTGGCCGTTTGGGCTCAGGTATTGGGACAGATCGATCAGACCTTTGATCGTGCAGGAGGGAAAAACATCCATCTATCCCTCCTTCCCTCTACCAACGGATCAGGGGTTCTGCACCCTTGTACTTCAACCCCATACACAGTGGGTCTTCCGTGGGACCTCCGCGAGACCTGTGAGACCTGCGTAATTTGTGGGACTTGTGGAACCTGAGGGACCTGTCGGACCTGTGGGTCCCGTGTGACCCGCGAGACTTACGACTCTTGTGGGGCCTGTGGGACCAGTGGAGCCTGCCAGACCTGTTTGACGACTTGCGACACCTGTGGGACCTGTGGTACCTGTGGGGCCTGTGGTGCTTTTGGGGCCTGCGAGACCTGCGAGACCGTTGAACCTGCGAGGCCTGTGGGATCCAGAGAATTTGCCCACGCTGCATCTAGAACAGTATTATACAATAGCGGCAATGGGATCGTCAAATCATGGGACATACCAATATTTGAAATCCTGTCGGGGGGGAAACTATGCGGAAGGGGCTGGACCACGATCCAAACAACTTCAGGGGAGCGAGGAGAGCAGGTTTCGCATTGAGTAGTCGTTGAGGAGGAAGAGGAGGAGGCGGATGATGCGAAAAAGGAGGAGGAGGAGGAGAACAGGAGAACAGGAGAACAGTATGAGGAGGAGGAGGAGGAGGAGGAGGAGGAGGAGGAGGAGGAGGAGGACGAGGAGGTTGGGCCCATTGCAGCAGCATCATGGGGAGCGGGGGGATGAGACGAGTGCACAGGAGATAGAGGCACGTTGCGCACAGACAGACCCCCGAGACTGTCCTGGCTGGCCTCAGCAGGCCCCCCCCCCGAGTAGTCCTGGGCGGTCTCAACACCCTGGCGCCGCCTCCGGCGGGTACCTTGGGGCGCTCCGCGCCCCAGGATTGAGATGGTGTTGAGACCGCCCCGGACTACTCTGGGGGGCTTGCTGGGGTCAGCCGTAACACCGGGGGGGGCTGTCTGGGCGCACTCCGAAGCACTACTATGCAAAATTTCGGCCTCTGGCAAACCACTTTGGGCCGTCATCTCGCTTCATGCCCTCACACTCTCCGTGCTCAACAGCTTCGCAGCAAGCGTGTTCTCATGAGTCCGAGGTCCTCGCTGCGCGCTTCGACCCTGCGTCAAGCTTATCTTACCCATGTTTCGTGATCCAGAGGTTGCGTTGAGGTGGATACCGCGGAGAAGGAGCGGGGGGCACGGGAATGTACTGCCTTCGCCTCAGAGGTGGTGCTGGAAGCGCCCCTCTTCCCCGGCACATCGACCATCGACATGTGGGACAAGCAGTTGGAGACCCTCGGCAAGGCACGCGGCCGATTCCGCGCCCGCCGCCTGCGCGGCGCGGGATCGCAGCGCGGGAGTCCCCAAGCGGTGCGGTGTCAACACCGCCCGCCGGGTGAGAGGGAGTCCGTGGCCATCTGGCTCAAGCCATGCTGGCTCAAGGCCCTCCGCCTGGAGGAGTCGCCGGCGGCGCGCGGGTCCCTCTGCTCTGCCTATTCCTCCTCCTCCCCCTCCTCCTTCTATTTCTCCCCCTCCTCCCCATCCTCCTCCCCATCCGCCTCCGCCTCCTCCTCCTCCTTCTCCTCCTCTTCCTTCTCCACCTCCTCCTCATCATCACCCTCTCCCTACCCCTTCCCCGTCCTCATCCTTCCCCTGCTTCTTCTCCATGTGCTCCCCCGCTTCCCCCTGGTCGGGGCAAGCAAATCGATCTTCCTCGGCGCCGTCGCCGCCTCGGCCAGCGCGCGCGCGTTCGCCGACGGCTGGTTCGCGAAGCCTTTGACGACGGTTACAGAATGCGCATGACCGCGCTCGGGGTGCCAACACGAAGCGCGTGCTCCATAGGAAAGGAGCTCCCGCCTGAGACTTCCTCACAATTCACTCACAGACGAGGCTCCCGCCTGAGACTTCCTCCAACTCCTCCGGCAGGGTGGGCAGCTCCGCGCCTGGCCGGGCCCGGGATGGCCCCGGCCGGGAGTGGCGGTGGTCCACATCGGAAGGTTCGCGTCGAGCCGGCGCGGCGGCGGCTCCGCCACAGGCGTTCCAGGGCGAACGCCGCCGCTGGCCCCAAGGCGGGCGCGGCCCTCTACAGAAGGAATATTCCATAATAGTCAACCAATTATCTGGGGACGATTTTTTATGACATGCTTGACCGATTTTTGAATGTTGTTTTGCGTATGTTGTTTATTTGTCGTTCAGAATCCGCGTGTAGGGGACTTGCCCGACATAGCAGTGGCCCAGGATCGGTCATTGTGGAACGATCTGGCGACCGAAAAGCCGCTGCTCGTGCAAGGTTGAGCGATCCACGCGGTGTCAGAGCTCAACGACGGGTGGTCACCACACGAGTGTGCCGTAGCTGCCTGCTTGCATGCCCCCGTCTTCGTCCTCTTCCTCCAAGCGGGCAGCTAGAGTGTTGCTTCGCTGCGTCCAGGGCCGAAGACGCGGAGGGCAAGCCGATCGTCTCCTCTGGAATGGAAAACAGTACATCAAGCTTTTTTATTATGAGGTCCGCCCTGACTTTCTCGGATCGGCGCTTGACTTCAGTCGGGCGTGTCCCTCTACAGGAGGAGTATCCCAAACAACATTACAAAATAGTCTGGGGACGATTTTTCGGTTTAGTGTTTTTTTTTATGTATTTTCCGTGTGTTGAATCTGTCGCCCACAATCCGCCTGTAGGGGGACATGCCCGACCTAACGCTGGACCCACGTGGCGGCGCCTTTCAGGCGCTACCCCAGGCGCCCTCCGCGCGCCAGGGAATGGGGGGCCCAGCGTCTTCGCGGACCTCTGAATGTCCATGTTTCTGTGCAGTTGTCAGTTCTTTGTGTCCCCCCGGGGGGAGCAGACACGGCACCGATGGTACGCCGCCACAGGGAATCCATCAGCGCGCTGCCGCCGAAAACGCACATTCGGCCTTCGGACAGCAACAGAAGCGTGACGCGCGGACTGGCTCCGAACGGCGACGTGCCGTTGACATCATCCGCCCTCCCGATAACCCATTGCCTTGACCCAGAGAGTAAACTCCAGGAGGGGAAAACACACAGCAACACAATGAATCGTCGATTCCCAGGAAGATATGGGAAAGTATGTGAAATGGGGGGGAAGACAGACACCCAGGAAGTATTGGAAAATATTGGGCATCCTATTATTTGTGTCTACTTATTTGTGTGTCCCAGGGCCCATTCAAAATTCATGAACAGGAATTCTCGGAGGTCCGCGCGGATTTCTCGGACCGGCGCTGGACCCCCCCTGCCTGGAACGCGGAGCGCGCCTGGGGCAGCGCCTGAGGCGCCGCCATGAGGGTCCAGCGCCAATCCAAGAAATCTCGGACCTCGCAATGTTAATGTTTATGCTGCGTTTTCCTCTTCGATTTTTTTTTCGAAGGCGACTACGGCGAATCGCCACCGCACCTGCCGTTTGGAAACGCCCATGCGGCCAAACGTTGGGCCGAAGTCTGGCCAAGCTATCGGACTGCTTTCTCCCCCAACCGTTGTGGAACCCCTCGGGGGAACATTTTTGGGAGAGGAACGCTTCGATTGATTTTGCAGTGGCGCCAAGAAAGCGGATGGTTTTTATTGGGGTGCCCTGGATTTCTTCGCTCCCAGGGTGCGCGGTGATTCCCACCCGATCATTCAGAAATTGCTGCTGCTGCCCCATGTCCCGCGGGGTTTCCTCCCCCAATCGGACCTCGCGCATTTCCCGATCTCGCCATGGGAAGAGACTTTTCGGGTTAGGTCGGGCATGTTCTCCTACAGGCGGATTTGGAACGAACAAAAAAAAACTAGGCCAAAAGAATAAGAACTTACCAAAAATAATAGAAACATCGTCCCCTCACGATTTTGGGACTATTTTTGAGTGTTCCTCCTGTAGAGGGACATGCCCGACTTGATTCTCGGGCCTTCATACCTTGGGCTTCTCCAGCGGGAGCCCTTGGCTCACAAGCCCAGACCCTGGGCAAGAAACTCCTTGGACTCTGGCGGCTGGCCTTGTCGCGGGCGTTTCTCTTGCGGCCGCGCCCCCGCTGCCCCTTCCCCCCGGCCGCCGCCCGCCCCCAGCCCACGCCCACCGACGTGGAAGCCATGGAGGCGGAGTACGCCTCGTACGTGCTCAACACGTGGAGGGAGGGGGCCGCGCGCGAGCGGGGGGGCCCGTTCTCCAGGGCCGCACAGCCCCTGCCCCCCCCCCCCCCCCGGGCGGGCGGGCCAGCCCGCCCTCGGAGGCGGGCCTCCTCCTCCTCCTCCTCCCTCCTCCTCCTCCTCCTCCTCCTCCTCCTCCTCCTCCTCCTCCTCCCCCCTCCTCCTCTCCTCCTCCTCCTCCCCTCCTCCTCCTCCCCCCCCCCTCGCCCCCCCACACAGAGCGTGGGCAAGCCCCGGGCGGGCGCCGCCCTCGGAGGAGGGCCGCGGCGAGGCCGGCAGCGGCCTCCCGGGCGTGTCTCTCCCTGCGGCGGGGCCGCGCCGTGTCGATCGGCGGCGGCCTCGCCGCTGGCGTTTTCGATCCTTGAGCACGAGGCGTCCCCGGGGGCCCCAAAGGGCACAACGGAGGCGTGGCCCAACGGAAGTCCGCGGCTTCAGGGGTGCCCCCACACGTGTGGGCGGCCTCGTCGGGGACAAGGCCAGACCCTATCCCTGACGTGCTGGGCCCAGCTGGCTGCGGCCCCCACCCCAAGGGGTCGGGGGCACTTCTGCTGCTTATAATTCAGCGTTGAGCTCTGCGGATCGGGGGCACTTCTGTTGCTTATAATCCAACGTTGAGCTCTGCGGGCGCCCTGGAGTCGGTCGGCAGTGAACGATCGGACGCTTTTTTTTGGAAGAGGCCGACTGTTCGAGGTTGGACGATCCCCGCGGTGTCAGGCACCAGCTCTGGGGTCGACACGTCTCAGGAGGGGAAAAAACACAGACACAATTAACCCTCGATTCCCAGGAAAATATGGGAAACTGTGGGAAGTGGGGGGGAAGACAGACACCCAGAAAACATGGGAAAACATGGGGAATCTTTTTATTTGTGTGTATTTATCTGTGTGCCCTGGGGCCCCTTCAACATCACCATGCGCCCCCCCAACGCCTCGCCGCGGCATGCTGCTCTTCCACCTCCCGGCTCCCCAGCGTCGGCGCCCCGAGCTCTCCCGAGCCTCCCGGTCCGGAGCAGGGCGGAGCGACGCGCCGTCCGCGTCGCCGGGGCTGCCGTGGCGGAGCGCCACCCATCAGAGCGTGAATTACCTACCCCGCTTTCGCTTCCAGGCAAAACCAAGCCATACCACGCGCCTCCTCGTCAAGCGGCCTGACCAGTACAGGCCGTGGTTTGGCATCGTTTGGTATCTCTTGGAAGCGAGGGTGGTCAAAAGCGAGGTAGGTTTGTTTTCCCCCTAACCCAGAAGTTCCTGGACTCTGCGTGCCGCTTGAGTCAAGTCGGGCGTGTCCCTCTGCCGGAGGAGTATCCAAAAATAGGTTCAAGAAATGGTCCGGGGGCGATGTTCCGAATACCTTCCTGCTATGTTTGAGTGTGTTTCGACTGTGTTGCATTTGTCGCCCAAAACCCGCTCTTAGGCCGTCTCGGGTGCATCTTGGGCCGTCTTGGAGGCGTCTTGAGGCCATCTTAGCCGTCTCGGCGGCCATCTTGGGCGTCTTGGAGGCCTCTTGGGCCGTCTTGGGGCCCCCTTGGGGCCGTCTCGGTGCCATCTTGGGGGCCTCTTGGGCCGTCATGGGGCCGTCTTGAGCCGTCGGAATGCCGATAAGAAGCACATGCCAAAATCCTTCAATAACCTAAGGACTATAAATGACTTTGGCCTCTTCGGGCCCTTCTGGAGGACCTCTTGGAGGCCTCTTAGGCCGTCTTGGGCCGTCTTGGTGGCCTCCTGGGGGCCTCTTAGGCTGTTTTGGGCCATCTTGAGGCTATCTTAGGCCGTTTTGAGTGCATCTTGGGCCGTCTTGGAGGCGTCTTTAGGCCATCGTAGCCGTCGTGGAGGCCATCTTGGCCGTCGTGGAGGCATCTTGGAGGCCATCTTGGGCCATCTTGAGCGAACACGCCGACGAGGCAGGCAGCCGGCGAGACGAGCCGAAGCCCCAGGGGGAGTTCTTGCCAGGTACCCCTGCGATGAATCGACAGGGGTCGGCGGATCCTGTGGCTTTCGGCCCATCCCGCCATCGTGCCTAGGTTGTGGGTCTGAGGCATCTTGTATATGTGTTGGGGTGTTGTGGGAAGCCTCTCGGTGGCCTCTTGGAGGCGGTTTGGGCGCCTCTGGGAGGCCTCTTCTGGCCTCGTGGGGTGTCATTTCGGCCTCTTGGAAGCCTCTTGGGCGCGTCTTGGGCTCCTCTGGGAGCCTCTTGGGGCCGCTTGGGGCCTCTTGGGGGCTTCTCGGAGCGCTTCTTGGGCCATCTTGGAGCCCTCTTGTCTCGGGGCCCTCTTGGAGGCGTCTTGGGCTGTCTTGGGGCTGTCGTGGGAGCTTCTTGAGCCGTGTTGGAGTGTCGGAAAGCGGAGCATGCGAGAAGGCCAACACGTTGCAACAATTTTCGTAAAATCGATGATTTGGGCATCCAGGGGCTCTCTCGGAATGCCTCTTGGAGCGCATTTGGAGCCTCTTGGGGCCCTCTTGGGCCGTCTTGGAATCATCTTCGGGTGTATTGGAGCACTCTTGGCCTTGGTAATGCGAATGTGGTGTATTTGCGAGGGTTTATGGCTATGGGGACGCCAATCTTGCATATTTGTTCGATGGTTTGTTGTTTCGGGGATGCAAGACTTGTGCTATTTGTGATGGTTCGTGGTCTTGGGGATGTGAGCATTGTATACATTATAAAGGATTATGTTTTCGGGGACGCGACTATTGTTTGATGTACAAAGAGTTGTTGCCTCGGGGCGCAAGAAATTCACTATTTTCAGAAAGGTTTGCAGCTCCAGGGGCGCGAACATTGCATACTGTACCAGGGATTATGGCTTCGGGGGCGCGAGTCTCATTTATCTTTAAGAGTCCCACGGCCCGCCCCGGGAATTCAGGCAACGCGATTAGGTCGGCGGGCTCCAAACCAGGTGGTGAGACACCCGGTGGTGACCCCGATTCCCCCAAACAATAATTCTGGGTCACCACCGGGTTTGGGGACACGCGGTCGCCACGAGGTTTTGCGTTTCCTGGGCCAGCCAGCGCTCGAAAACCATTACCCAAATCGCCCCAAACTCACCACCGGGTGTTCTCACCACCACGTTTGGGGACCACCAATTAGGGGGCGGTAAAGTGCAGGCTTGGGGCTCCCCCCCATCACGCGGTTTCCACTGCTTCCAACAGGAAGCAGAGGGCAGGACTGCAACCCCGGAGACTTGAAACTGCCACTGGCGCAGGGAGCGGCGACCTCGCCCTGCAGCCTGCTGGCCCCACAAGGGGGCCGGCGGATTTGTGTTTCCCAAGGCCATTTGATATATATATATATATACATATATACATATATATATATATTATATATATATATATTTATTACTCTCCCCCCGCGGCTGTGGCAGGTACGGGGCTGCGTCGTTTCGGCCTCCTGCTGCCTGCCAGTAGCCGCGCGACGTCTAGAGATGAGGCTCCTGCGATCCTGGACCGCGCAAGCATTCGTTACTATTTGCCCCACGTCTTTTTTTTCATATTTCTCGCGTTAACAAGTGGGGCGAGGACGAGGAGAAGTCCGCCCCAGGGCGTTCTGGAGCGCTCTCGGAGCGTTTTGGGGGAGCGTTCCGAGAAGGCCGCGGCGTTCGAGGCAGCCTCCAGAGCGGCAGGATCCCAGGCTTTCTCGATGTATCCTGACCCGATGTTGTCCTCGTCTTGACTTCGTCCTATCTTTATAATGTTTGGATTCACGTTCACGTTCCCCCTTCAAGCCCATGCGCGCGTGCGTCTCTGCTCCGCTACCGAGGCATCGCGGCCCGCCATCCGCATACCCGCGGCCCGCCTGTCCCGCGTCGTCTCGGGTCGCTTTCCCTCCCCCCCCAAGCAGTAGCGAGGCGTCCCGGCTTGCCTACAGTGGAGGCCCATGCCTAGAAGCACCCTGCTTGCCTCCAGGGTGCCTGGGTTTTTTGGGTTTAGATAGTTTTGCAATGGGAAGCGTGACGTTCCCCCACCAAGGACCAATGGACGTCCTCGAATCTCAGGGTTGGGTTTCTTGTGGAAAGTTTCTTGTGGACTGGCCTCCACTGTATAGATGCACCAAAGAATGTTCTGAGAACCTCCTTTTGGTTTGCAGGGTATATTCTTGGGACATTTATGGCCGAGACCGCTTTGTCTTAGCCCATCGGCTTCACGTTCTGAGAGCACCCGCTGTCTTCGTTCTCAGAAACGGGGGTTATCAGGGCAGGCCGCGGAGGGTCTGAAGAACTCTTCTGGCTCTCAGCACAACGGGCACAATACCCAACAACAACTGTTGTCCCAAACCAACAGCGGCCGCTGTTGGGCAGGCGGCCTCCTGTCTCGAACGGACACAGGCCGCGGCGGCGCGGACAGCGAGTCCTGTTCAAAATGAACAGGAATTGCTGTTGGGCAGTGTACCCATTCTTTCCGTACCCATTTAGGGCGTCCAAAACCCTCTTCGAGCTGCCGTTGTCTCGGCCCACCCTGCCCCGAACAGACACGCCCGTGGGCCTGCTCCTCCCGCGGCCTGTGCGGCGCCGCGGCTTCGCGAGAGAGCGCCGAGGCGGGGCACGCTCGGCGCGGAGTCCTCCCGTCGCTGCAGGTGCGGGAGCTGCGCAGAGCGGGTCGCGCGGATTCGGCGCGCGAAGGTTAAGTCGGGCACGTCCGTGTACTATGGGACCACATGCGAACCCTACCCCTACCCCCCAGAAATCGTGGGGGGTAGGGGTAGGGTTCGCATGTGGCCCCCTATTCACGGGAGGAAGATTCAGGAACAGTCAAGAAACGGGATGGAGGACGATGGTTCGATTATCTTGTTGACCACTGTGGGGAATTGGTGGTGTATGTTTTTATTGGTCCTCCCAATTCCCCCCGTAGGAGGACATGCCCGACCTGACGCTAAGGTTCCCTCAAGGTGTTATCCCACGCACGCGCACGCGCACGCGCGCACGCGCACACGCACGCACGCACGCACGCGCACGCGCACGCGCACGCGCACACGCGCACACGCGCACGCGCACGCGCACGCACACGCACACGCACACGCACACGCACACGCACACGCACGCGCACGCGCACACGCACGTGCACACGCACACGCACACGCACGCGCACACGCACACGCACACGCACACGCACACGCACACGCACACGCGCACGCGCACGCGCACGCGCACGCGCACAACACGCACACACACAACACGCACACACACATTCACACACACACACACACGCACACACACACACACGCGCACACGCACACGCACACGCACACACACACGCACACACACACACACGCACACACACACACTTTGTTTGGCGTCGCGGCCACGCGCGCAGCCATGCAGCAAAGTCGGGCAGGCGGCCAGGGGTGAGTACGCAGCGCGTGCGGTCACGCAGATACACGCACATATTGTTTGCCTCCTCCAGCGATGTGGCACCACAGTCGCGAGTCTGTATATAACCAGTAAGTGTCGCGGCTCAAGGAATCGCACCCACCGTTGCGGATGCCACGGCACACTTTTTCTGAGGTCCGCGCGGACTTTATAGGATCGGCGCTGGACACGCAGCGCGCCAGGCGCGGCCATGGGGGAGGCTCCGCAAGGACCTCCGAAAGTTGATGTGTGCGGCATGAGTTGTTCCTCTGCCCTCCCCCCGTCGTGCCTTCATCATCAGCGAGGCTCGATCACTCGTGGAGTCTGAAGCGGGCATCAGCACGGCGATCCCGAGCTCGTCTGTGGGATTGGTGCTTGCGGGCGTGCTCCGCGTCGTGCATCTGCTTGTGGCGCTGGTTCTTGCTGCATTTCATTTGTTCGGCGCAGTTCCCCACGATCTTCGCCCGCGCTCGGCAATGCAATGCTGGTGTGGAGGCCGCGGTGTCAGTTTCTGCAGTTCCTGCGCTACCAATATCGTGTGAGCTCCTTGTCATCTTCCTTCACTCCCCCTGCCTTCTTCTCCCCCGCCCCCTCCTCATTTTCGTCCGCCGATTCACCTCCTGCTCTAGGTTTAAGTCGGGCCTGTCCCCCTGCAGGGGATTTTCGACGAAAAATAAACATACCCCAAGAATAAGCAATCCATAGTCCAACCATAATCTGGGGACTATTTTGTGAGTATCTTCTGACCTTTTTGGTGTATGTTTGGTGTTTTTTCGTCGAACATCCCCCCTGTAGGGAGACACGCCCGACAGAACTCTGGGTGAAGGGGAGGCCTATCACCGCTCCTGGGTCGCCACTGGCGAGCATACTTCCAGCCCAGAGCGCTACCGTCGAGCTGGACGGAGCGGGAGCTGCCAGAGGGGACAGCGTGGGCAGCGCGAGGAGGAGGAGGAGGAAGAGGAGGAGGAGGATGAGGAGCAAGAGAAGGAGGAGGAGAGGGAGGAGGAGGAGGAGGAGGAGGAGGAGGAGGAGGAGGAGGAAGAGGAGACGGAGAATGAGGATGATGAGGAGAGGAGGAGAATGAGACGGAGGAGGAGGAAGAGGAGGAGGGGGCGGAGGCGGAGGCGGAGGAAGCGGAGGAGGCGGAGGAGGCGGAGGAGGCGGAGGAGGCGGAGTCGGAGAGTCGGAGGAGGCGGAGGAGGAGGAGGAGAGAGGAGGAGGAGGAGGAGGAGGAGGAGGAGGCGGAGCGGAGGCGGAGGCGGAGGCGAAGGAGGAGGAGGCGGAGGAGGAGGAGGAGGAGGAGGAGGAGGAGGAGGAGGAGGAGGAGGAGGAGGAGGGGAGGAGGGAGGAGGAGGAGGAGGAGGAGGAGGAGGGGGAGGGGGAGGGGGAGGAGGGGGAGGAGGGGGGAGGAGGGGGAGGAGGGGGAGGAGGGGGAGGAGGGGAGGAGGGGAGGGGGAGGAGGGGAGGAGGGAGGGAGGAGGGAGGAGGGAGGAGGGGAGGAGGGAGGGGAGGAGGGAGGAGCGGAGGGAGGAGGAGGAGGGAGGAGGGAGGAGGGAGGAGGAGAGGAGGGGGAGGAGGGAGGAGGGAGGAGGAGGAGGGAGGAGGGAGGAGGGAGGAGGGAGGAGGAGGAGGGAGGAGGGAGGAGGAGGAGGGAGGAGGAGGAGGAGGAGGAGGAGGAGGAGGAGGAAGAGGAGGAGGAGGAGGAGGGGGAGGAGGAGGAGGAGGAGGGAGGAGGGAGGAGGGAGGAGGGGGAGGAGGGAGGAGGGAGGAGGGAGGAGGGAGGAGGAGGAGGAGGGAGGAGGGAGGAGGGAGGAGGGAGGAGGGAGGAGGGAGGAGGGAGGAGGGAGGAGGATGAGGAGGAGGAGGAGGAGGAGGAGGAGGAGGAGGAGAGGCTGGGATGGTTTGTTGATGCATCGGGACCCAGGTTCGTCGGGGTACAGACGATGCGAGGCCTGGAGCGAGGCACCAGGGTTTATCTCTGTTTGATCGGTCCGAATCGACATCGACTCGGGCTGGCCCTGTCCGAATCGATCTCGATGTTCCGACTGTCCGATGCGGCCTGATGTTTGCATGGCGCCGTTGTGCATCTCGACGCACCCGATCCGATTCGACTCCGACTCCGTGCCAATGCGGCCGATCCGACGCACATTCCGATTCGATCTGATGTCCCGATTCGATGCTGTTTTTTCTTGCACTCTCAGTCGGCGGCGAGCCCAGGGGCAGGTGAGTGTGAGGGGGCGGGCTTCCTCAGAGGGCGGCCGGGATTCTCAGAAGCCCTCGCGCATCACGAGAAGTTTTGTAAGCCTCCTGCAGCCGCAGACGGCTCCTCGCAAGACGCCGACGTAGCGAGAGACATACAACATCGTGGAATGTCACAGCCGGGGCCCCCATGATGTAGTAACAGACTGCTCCTGGGCACGCGGTTATGTGAGGAAGGTCCTTGCGTTTCGCCCCCAGGGCTTGCTCAGAGAGGCACACTTAGCACGAGAGTGAACGCGAGCCTAGGCTTGAGTGGGCACGCTTCTGTTCTTCGTGCATGGGCTCTGCACACTGGACCGTGCCTCGCTCTGGGTACTCCAGAGGCCTGCGCCATTCCGCCGGCCCCCAGCATATAGGAGACGTTCGGCTTCCGAAGTCGTAGGGGCTGTTCGCCGTTCCCCGCTGTGCTGCCCGCGTTTGGCTGTTGCCGGCTCGTGCGCTTTGTCCTCCGCGTCCGTTGCGGGTTCTCTGGTGGGCCTCTCGGGCGGTCCACGGGGCGGCCTCCCGGAGCCTTTTTAAGGTTTCTGTCGGCTTTGGGGGGGGCCTCGGGGGGACCTTTTGTGGGCCTTTTGGGGACCTTTCGGTGGCATGTTCGGGGTGTTGGGGGCCATCCTGCAGGGGAGGGTTCCCGGGTCCCCTGCGGGTTTCCCTTCTGTGCCTCTCTCGGGCCCTTCTTTTGGCCGTGTCGAAATGTTTTTGGTGGCATTGGGGGCCTTTTGGGTTTTCTTGGGGCCCTCTTGGGCCATCTCTGGGTCCTCTTGGGGGCCTCTTGGCTCGTCTCGTCTTGGGCCGGTCTGGGGGCTTTCGGGCCATCTTGGAGCTTCAGAAACCCGAAGCGGCAAGATCGCGCAGGTGATTCAAAAGCCACTGGTATCGGGCCGTCTTGTTGCCATCCTGGGCAGTGTTGAGCCCCCCCCAGCATCCCAGACGCCGCTCTGGAGCCACCTCGGGAGGCACCATCTTGGCAGCCACGGAGGCTGGATTTGGAGGCTCCGAGGGCTGCGGAGGTGCGCTGGGCAGCGCGCCCTCCCGCCCCCGCCGTCCAACGGGACTTCGGACCCCAGTGGAGGGGGACAGGGGGAGGTGGGGCAGCCACGTGTCTCACATGCCTCTCTCAGGCGATCGCAGACATGGATTCAGGGGGCGTGGATCAGCGACGGGTCCCGTTTCCATGGAGAATCGGGCATCCCCGCCGCCGAAAAGGGGGCGGCACCGGCCGCATGTTGGGGAGGGCACCTCCCCCGATCCATGGATTTTTGGCGACCGCGCGCCAAATCCATATGGATCGCTAGTCCCTGTTTGCGCGCCCCCGACGCTTCGCCCCGGGCTGGCGGGGGCCGGCGGATTGGGTCCTATAGCAGTGGCAGAGCGGAGGTTCGGGAGCGGAAAAGAGGGGGGTGATGTCTAGGGGGGGGGGGATTTCATGGCGCGGGCCATGATTTTTCCTCAGATTTCATGGCGCCCCTTCTTGTTTCATTACGTCCCTGGCCCCCCCCGCTGGGCCGCGCACATGCCGCCGGTCATGATTTGCACCCCCCCCTCTTGGACACCCCCCTCTTTGCCGCCCCCGAGAGGTTTTTGCCGGGCAGGGGGCAGGGGGCCGGGCTCCCGCCTGCCGGGTCTCGCTCTCTGCCAGATCGTCGCGGCGTCTGTCACGCCCGCTGCGTCCCTCCCAGGCCAGCGTCCCCTGTCTCCCCTGCCTCCTCCCTCTGCCGTTGTCGTGCGCTCTATGTGTCGTGCCCGCTCGCGGCGGCGGAGCACAGGAGATCGCTCGGTAGCGGTGTCGAGGAGGAAAGCAAGGCAGGGCCTCAGGGCGCATCCGGGAGTACGAGCGCAGTCGTTCTTGAGGATATCGATGAGTGTCCTCGCTGACTGATGCATAGCGAAAGTCGTCTTGCTCCGCCACGATCGCATCCTCCTGCTTGTGCTCTTGCCCTTGCTCCTCCTCCTCCTCCTCGTCCCTTCTCTCTCTCTCTCTCTCCCAGTCTTTGTCTTTTCCTGCTTCTCGTACCCTTCTTACTTGGCTTCCTCCGAAAGGATGAAGGGCGAATGCAATGGCTTACGCTTCCCGTATCCTCCGCAACCTGGTGAAATAAATAAAACCGTCAATGATTAAAGTTCGAGTCCTCCCTGAGTATTTTGGCGCCATTTTCTGGTCCCCTCGGGGCCCGGTTGAGTGCCCGAGTCTTTGGCACCTCCTCGGGGCTTTGAGGGGCCCTGCTGAGGGCCCACGGGGCCACCTTCGGAGCCATCCCGAGGGCCATCGATCCCCAGAGAGGGGGTCCTGGCTCTGCTCGTCTTCGGGAAAGGCGCGGCTCAATCATCCTCCATTCCTGCTTTCCACTTCCCCCCCCCCCGCGGCCCTTGCTAGCCTGGTCGCGCGCAGAGGGGCACATCGCATGTTATCTTTCTCTTCGGTGGCCGTGGGGTTCGTCTAACAGAATCGACTACGTCACGGCGCCTTCCACGAGCGGGCGATTTGAGATCACGACCCGCGTGGCGACGGCGCGACGTTCGGGGTTCCAGCCAGGTGAGCGCCCGAACGCTTGCGGGGCCATCGCTGGGCATCGCTCGGACGCGTGCCTTTTTTCTCGGCGAAGGCCACCGAGGAGCATGTCGGCTCGTTTCGCGAAGACAAACACGCACGAGACCACACGCGTGCAGGAGGAATGACGTTCGAGCGATGGCAAGAGCACCGCCTGCCCAAGAGAGCAGAAACAGGTGGCACGCGTGCCCTTGCTCCGGCACGACGAAGCCGCAGCACGAGGGGGGGGTGCCTGTGGAGGCCAGGGACGAGCCGCCAGCGTACGAACCACCTGTGGCGCGGCGAGGGGCGCGGCCTGGGGGAGGACCCGGGCAGATCCACGTGACGCCTCTGGTCACCGAGGCCCAATAGCTTGCCTAAGAGCAGCGCCAGATCCACGGGGGGAAAGCGCGGGGGAGGACCGAGGACCGTGGCGGAGCCGGGGACGACGAACCAGCCAGCCCTCCAGACCAAGCCGAGGCAACCACGAACACACAGGGGGCCAAGCCAAGGCAACCACGAGCACAGAGAGGGCCCCGTGGGCCTGGGGGGATCCACGGGAGAGAGGGCTCGGGCTGGGGTTAAGTCGGGCCTGTCCCTCTACAGCAGGAGTATTCAGAAATCGTATTAAAAAATAGTCTGGGGACGATTTTTGGGTTATTTTTGACTATGTTTTGGTATTGCTTTAACTATTTTTCAAATTCCCTGCAAAATCCGCCTGTAGGGGGACACGCCCGACCTAAAGCTCGGGGCCAGGGCTGGGGGTGCCCTGGGACCGAGGGCATGCCCCGTGGCTACGGGGGCAAGGGGGCAAGGACGAACGAGGTTTCGGGGGGCATTGGGGGCAGGCCAATGGCAGGGGGAGGGGGTGGGGTAAGTCGGGCACGTCCCTCTACAGGAGGACTATTCGGAATGTTCGAACTAATTTTGGCCATTTCGGTTCATTGTTCCCCAATCAGTGCTTGCACTGAAGGGGTCCTCACGGATGTTGAAGGATTTGGCGAAAGTGCCCCGCCGATTTTGGTCGCACGCTGGGTTCCCGGGTTCCTGGGTTCCCGGGTTCCAGGTTCCCGGGTTCCGGGTTCCGGGTTCTGGGCCGATTTCGGAGGGCGGCGAGGTTCCCGGGGTTCCCGGGTTCCTGGTCGATCGTCTTGTCGATCGGTTTCACCATGGATCTCATTACCGATTTCTCGATTGATCTCACCATCGATCTCACAATCGATCCCACTATCAATATCACAAGCGACCTCACTAGAGATCGCATGAGCGATCTCGCGATCGATCGCACTATCGATCTCATTGAATCGATTTCACTCTCGGTCTCACGATCGACCTTACAATCGTCCTCACGATCGATTCCATTATCGATCTCACAATTGATCTCAAGATTCATAGTATCAATTTTCAAATCATCCACTGACTGGGGTTTTCTCAGGTGTAGTTTTGGTATTTTTCATTATTTACCCACAATCCGCCTGTAGGAGGACACGCCCGACCTAAGGGTGGAGGCACGGGGCGGGGGGGAGGGGTGGGGAGGAACGGGAAGGGACGACCACGAACGAACGAGCGAAAATGAAGGGTGGCCCGGGCCAGAGGGAGGGCGGAGGGAACTGGGGGCAGGTGGGGGTGGCCCTGGGCCAGGGGCGGAAAGAGCCACAGCCTGAAGGGGACAGGAGAGGGGGACGAACGACTACGAGCGAACGGGCGAAGATGAACGGTCGGGTGACGAAAATCATAGTGTCATGGTTGATCGTTGAGGCGTACGCCGTCACGGCGACCCCCGCAAGAGGAGATGACTCGCGATGCCCAGGGTTGCTCGGGGCACTGCCTGGGCCCGCCCGCTCCGCTAGGGTGTACAGAGTGGTCAGTGGCACCTCCTGGTCTGAGGTGAGCGTTGCCTATGACGTTCGCGGAGGCAACGCCCCCCCCCACCCCGCTGCCGCGCGTTCCCCTGTGCTGGCCGGGGTCGTGGGGGCCCTCCCCTTCCCCCCCTAATTCGGTGCGGGTGGCCTGTCCTGGGCACGGTGCGTCGGCGCCCGCTTGCTCGGTCAGCGCCCGCCGGACAAAAAAAATAAGCGCTTGGGAGGGCTTCGTGGGTGGAGCAGGAGGAGGTAAACCATTGCGACGCTGACGCGGCAGAGGAAGCGTCTGACCGCAGTGGCGGAATGCTTTCGGGCGAGGCGCCCACTGTAGAGACGAGGCTGTGCGTCAGCGGCGGCCATAGCAAGAAGCCGATCGCTGTCTCGAAGAAGGACTTGCGGACAATCCAGGTGGGGAATCCCAGCGTTCAAGGGCAGACTGAGACAGTGACGCTCGCGCACGTGACCTCAGCGAAAGACTGGGTTCTGAGGGCGTGCTCTCCGCGCCAGGTTGTCAAGAAGGGTCAGTTGATGGGGCGCCGCGCATACGAGCTCCTGACAGCTGCGTGGAGAGTTGCAGGCGGTGGCGAAATCACCCTGGAGAAGGAGGAGGATGGCGACCCCATGAAGAGTCTGGGCGGCGGCGCGGAACCCTCCCCCGAGCCCCCCCGCAAGAGGCAACGCACCGCGCCGGCAGGGCGGGGAAGGGGGAGGGGGTGCCATCGCCCGCCGGATAATATTGTAGCGCCGTTGGCGTTGACCTTGAGGGCGCGCGCCAAAAGTGTTGTGATGTACCCAAACAGCGATGCGTTCTGTGCGCGCGGCAAAGTTCAAGCGACGAATGTTTGGCCTGGATGTTCGGGACGTAAATTGGTTGCTCCTGATGATGTGGGATGACATGAGCGTCGGCGGCGTTCCACATCTCGCCGACGCTGACCGTGACGAAAGCGCTGTCGCGCCGCCACGGTCAGCGTCGGATCCAGCGGACATTGGAGACCCTGGCGTCAGTCCGCCCGAGGAGCCTGCGGCCCAGGGGAGCGGCGTTGGTTTCGCGATTGCTTGGGGCTTCAAGGGCACGTGGGTCGCAACGGTCACGCGTGAGGGCGAGCACAAAATGAAAACCATCGACATGGAAGTCAAGAAGTTGACGAAGACGAAGTGGAAGGACATCGCCGAGGCGAAGGGGTACGATCACAATTACGAGAAAATCACACCCGCCCAGAAGAAGCAGGCGGCGCTGGAGTACCTGGACGAGGAGCCGCAGATCATCGGCAGAGCCACTGGCGGAACCGTGGCACACCGGCGCAATGGCTGACCGCGGGCTACAAAGGCGGACCGCAGGCAGCAAATGGCGGACCGCAGACCGCTACAACGGAGGCGACGCCGCAATCGCCTCCGCCGAACCCCCGGCAGGCCGCCCCGTGCATCTGGACGGGGACGTGGACGCGCACGCACGTGGAGTACTGGTGGAGCTGAGGGTCAGTGAAACCGCAGTGGCGGGTGCGCTGCACTGCTCGAGCGGTCGGAAAAAAACGTAATACAAATGTCATATTCTCCTCATTTGGATCTTTCAACGGAGCGTCCAGTCATCATCTTCACCCCCTACGTGCGCTCAAACAGGTTTTTCCCCCTTTTCCGGTACATCCTAAATTCCTTTTGTTCGGGCTTTTGGATTAGGCGCGCGCTCGTTGTGTCGTGACCGCGTCTTGGGCACTTGCAGGAGGAGGGGGAGGAGGAGGAGGACGAGTACGAGGAGGAAGAGGAGGAGGAGGAGGAGGAGGAGGAGGAGGAGGAGGAGGAGGAGGAGGAGGAGGAGGAGGAGGAGGAGGCAGAGGAGGAGGAGGAGGAGGAGGAGGAGGAGGGCACCACAATACGTTTCGGCTTTCGAGCCCGTCATGCGCTTCTTTTGTCCATTTTTGTATGTGGCCTCTTGCGGCTCTTCGGGGGTTCTCCCGGGGCCCTCTTGGGCCGTCTTGGGGGTTTAACATGTTTCCCCATCGTGTGCGTATATGTATATATGTGTGTATATGCATATATGTATATATGTATATATGTATATATGTATATATGTAAATATGTGTGTGCATATATACATATATACATATATATGTATATCAATATCGGCTCTGGCAGGGCAGCGACCCATGCGACAGGCCGATTCTTCATCGAAGCTGGTTGTGCGATTTCACGACCACTTTGGCAGCGTCCCACGTTCAAAAGAAGGAGAATAGGAGGAAACAAAAAACGAGCGAGAGAAGGAGGAGGTCGAGGAGGGGGAGGAGGAGGAGGACGAGTACGAGGAGGAGGAGGAGGAGGAGGAGGAGGAGGAGGAGGGGGAGAGCGGGGCTGATCAGGAGGGCGACGAGAAGGAGCATCATCATCATCAGCAGCAGCAGCAGGAGGACCAGCCCTCGCAGCCCGCGTTGCCCTTCCCGGGGGGTCCGCAGCTGGACTTTCTGGAGCTGCTCCTGCAGTTCAACCCAGACAAGCGCCTGAGCTCGGCGGAGGCTTCATCCTCCTCGCTCCCCCTGCTTTTGCTCCTTATCCTGCTCCTCCTTTTCCTGCTCCTGCTCCTTGTCCTCTTCTTCGTATTCCTCTTCCTTCCCGTCACTTCTCCTCCTCACCCTCCTCTTCCTCTTTCCGGATCTTTCCGCCTCTTCCTCCTCCGTCTCATTCCTCCTCACTTCTCTTTCTCCTCATTCTTCTTCTCCTCAGCCTCCTCTTTCTCTTAGCTCTTCTCATCCCTCCATCGATCACTCTCTATCCCTCTGCGTCTTCTCCTCCAGAAAGTGTTGACATTAGAGGGTATGTTTTTTGTGTTGCTTCTTCGGGCCTTCGGACCGTCGAAACCGACTCATGTTAAACAACCGGTCCCGGGAGAGGGTCGAAAGGACCCGGACCCAGAGATTCGAGGATGTCGGGTCGTCGAAGGTCTGGTGTGGGCCCCGAGCCCACACCAGACCCCTTCGCGTCGCGAAGAAATCACGACAGAAAAGGGTTTTCATAATTCTCGGGAGTCCAGGGAGCTCGTCTTCAGGCCCCATCAATCCTCCCCCGGGAAGAAGGCAAGAGGTCATGCGAGTGTGCTGCTTTGGTTCTTGCCCTTTCCTGTGAAACCGAAAGGTCCGCCATGATGGCGCTGGAGTGCCCATGGAACTTCCTACGAGTCAGCTCCTTCAGGCCAACGGCTGTCCTCGGTGTCTCGGCAAGCTTTCCATTCCCCTTCGTTGCCGCTGTTCTGGACCCCGTGCGTGCCCCAGCCCTGGCCACTAGCAGAAGCTGTGTGCAGATCGTCTCCACCCCGCCCAGGGTCGGCCTCCTTCAGGCCGGTAATTACCCGCAGCAGCACATGCGTGAGGCTCTGCAGGAGGCACCAGACGAGGTTCTTCCAAGAGCCCCTGACGTGGCACACGTTGAGGCTCTGAAGAGGCACTGCTTTCGACAGTAGCGCAAGGGCAAAGCCAGGCAGACGCATCAGAGAGGCTTGACGAGGACTTGTCTCTCCTGTCAGTGATAGTATCGGCGCCAAGGTCCTTTCGCAAGGGCTCCCACGAGGGCGCGAAGTTATTCGCGCTTCGCGGTCCTCGTTCCTTCTCCCCCTCCTCCTCCCCCTCCTTTTTCTCCCTTTGGGGGGGGGACGGTGCGAGAGCGCGAAGTTGTTCGCGCTTCGCGGAGCGCGAAGCGCGAAGTTGGGAGCCCCAGTTTTCGAGGATGCTCAAGATGATGCCGAGGACCGAAAGGCGAGCACAGGGGAGGTGAGGAGGGGGGGCAGGCCTCCTCAGCTGGCGGGGTGGCCTCTGCGGAGCGCCTCCCGGCCCTCGAGCGGCCGTGCTGTGGGGTGTAAGTCGGGCGCGCCCCTCCACAGGAGGAATTCTTCTTCAAAATACTCCAAAAGTAGTCTGGGGACTCTTTTCAACATATTTTTTGGCCATCTTGGAGTATGTTTGGAGCATTTCTTATTTCATGCCTGTCGATCTTTTGGACGATGTTGGGGTATGGTTTGAGTATTTTTCCTTAGGTTTCGTCGACAATCCCCCTGCTGGGGGGACACGCCCGACTTCACCGTGGGGCGAGAAGGCCTGGGAGGCTTCTCGGCAGGCGCGCGGGCCCCTGAGAAGCCTCGCCGCCTCCCGAGAGAGCGTCTGCCCTCTCTTCCACACATCCCCCCCTTCGGGGGAGGAAAAGGTACCCATACAGGCCTCCTCCTCCTCCTCCTCCTCCTCCTCCTCCTCCTCTTCCACACATCCCCCCCTTCGGGGGAGGAAAAGGTACGGCAGGTTCGCGTCGTGTCGACCAGCGGCGACCCCAGCGCGGGCGTTCAAGGTTGAACGCCGCCGGCGACCCAGAATCGATCGATGTTGAACGATCGGACGTTGCGGCAGCGGCCGATCGTTCAAGGTTGAACGATCCCTGCGGTGTCAAAAACCAATGCTGGGGTCGGCACGACACGAACCTGCCGTACCCATACAGGCCTCGGAACAAAATCAGCGAACACTCATGCCACATTCATCCGTGAACCCAGTGTTCAAAGTTGGCGGTGGGTCTGACGAGTTGCACCTTTACCGCAGTCTCCCCCCCGCGTGCCAACTTTGAGTTTGGGGGGCAGGGGGGGTGTTCACTAATTGTTTCCCTCTACCGTACCTCTACCCTTCGTCCGTTTTCCCCTTCTCGAGCCTGCTGGGGAGGCCCTCGTCGCCACCGCTGGATCCGCCTCGAAATTCTGGTCAGAACGCACCCCGGGAGAGGTCCGGGGAGTAGCGGTATCGGTACCTTTTGGTCTCCCCATCCCTGGGCCAGCCGCCGTGCAGATGGTCGCGCACGAGTCGAATGGCATCGGCAGAACCTCTGGGGCGTGGCATGCAGCGTCTTTCGAGCCTGGCGTCGCCCGCCGTCTTGCTGATGTTCGTGTGGACATGGCTGCCTCGCCCCGGTTCCTGGGCGACCCACGCGAGACGGCAGAGGACGGCATGCCTCGGCTAAAAGTGAGTCCATTGGGAAGAGGGCTATGTATGTTGTGTTATGTATGTGGGGCCATCGTGGACTCCAAACAGTGTGATTCTGGGAATGTATGTCGTGTTATGTATGTGGGGCCGTCTATGTGGTGCAATAGATTCGGAGCAAGATTTGTGGTGCAATATGTGTGATCCTTCCCAGGTGCAATATGTGTGATCCTTCCCAAGATTTGTGGTGCAATCAGTATGGAGCAATATATGTGATCCACTATATGTGGTGCAATCGATGCTGTGCAATCTCTGTCTTGCCATATTTATATATGTATGTGTATAATATATATACACACATATGTGCGTATACGCGGAATCCGGACCGCAGGGCAGGTACCATAATTCACCGTGTCCCCTACCTCCACAAAAGCCGTCATCAGTGTCGAGTCTTGCTGCGCGTGCAAGCGCATGCTTATGCCCTGCCAGGGTCCGCCTTTTCGCGTGCAGCATCCGCTGCGGACGTCGCACTGCCCTGTGAGGGCAAGGCTGGCTCCCACTGCTACCGCGATAGCCCTGTGGGTCGACAACGTTAAGAACCCAGTCTACGCGTCTTCCTACGACTTCACGGCTCACTCCCTCCTCGAGGCGGTCGCGTATGACGACTCTAACGGGGAACAGGGGAGCTACCTCGCGGAGATCCTCGAGGCCACGCAGACGGTGACCGGGTCAACCTGGCTTCGCTTCGGAGCCCAGCATGCTCGCACAACGAGTCTTCCAAGTGGCTGGCCAGCGGGGAGTACGACAGCCCCGGGTGATACCACCTCTGTACGTGCATCGTCTGCGATTGCAAGGCCAAATGGGGCGGCGGCCGCAAGAAGGCCGTGATCCACATCAGTTCCTGGAGGCCTGTCACCGTGGGTAGCCTAACCGATGGTCGCCTCAAATAGGTAACGGCTCTTCGACGGGGTCGGCGTGGAGGCGGGCCGCACGACGGAGCTGCAGCACGACCTCCAGAGCCACGCCGAGGGACTGAGGGGAGGGGCCGGGGCCGCGGCGGCCCGCGCCGGGCAGGCGAAAGATGGTGCAGTCGGGGGTGGATCGACCTCCTACCCTGACACGTCGATAAGCGAATTGGCCGTTTTCGGTTCGCGGGAGGGCGTCGCGGCCGTCATTTTTGCGGGTCCAGGTCCGTCGGATTCGATTTCAGGCCGTTTTCATTAAGGTGAGGTTCGCTAAAGGGAAATTTGTCCACCGCCGATGCAAGTGAGGAAGTCGGCGCCCAGGCCGCGGCTCACGCCGGTCATTTCCATGGGGTCACAAAGGGACGAACGACGACCATTTTCTGCTTACATCGATGTTTTATGGCATGAAAAATGAATGAAGCCGCGGGTCCCATCACGGAGCCCCCCCCCAGCGGCTACGCGCGGTCTCTCAAGGGGGTGGGCGAAGACCGAGAATCGAGCTTCCATGGTCAACGCCTGGGCATCGCTTCCGGATGGGGCAATGGGGGCGCGGGAAACGTGAGAGGTATTGAAGGTGAGTCCGGCTGCGATGGGCCCCAAGCGCGCTGATGCACCTGAGTAAGATTCGGAACTAGACCGCGAAGGAGACCAAGGAGGAACAGGCGACAAAAGCAAAACGCAACACGATCACAGAAAGGGCCGGCGACGAGACAAAAAGGCCGACGACGCAACAATAGGAGGCAGACGACAAGCTCAACGACCCAAAAACAGTTGCCAACGACGAAGGAGGCGGACGACAGAATCCGCCGGCGGCGCAGAGTTGCGACATGGCCGAAGTGGCGACGATGTTGCTTTTCGAAGACGAGCATCACAACTTGTGGAGGCGCCGTCTGAATTTTGAATTCACGGGGAACGTTGATAAAACGACGCGAAGATCGGGACACAATCGGATCGAGATAACTCGAAATCTCTGAGAATTGGCTGGTTCGGAGGATGTATTGGGCGCCGCGGCCGCTCCAGAGCGTTCCGGAACGCTCTGAGAGCGCTCCGGAACGCTCTGGAGCGATTGATCCCGATCCTAGCCCTGTTTTAGTTGACCACCGGGGAAATCTGTCACGCGGCTTGGTCGGGCGATTTGCCGTCGCGCTCGCCGCCCGCCAGGAAGGCTCGCGCTCGCGCTGTGATTCCGCGCGCGCACTGGTGCCTTCGCGCGCGTGTGTGGCGCGCGGCGGGAGCGCGTGCCGATGCTTTCGCGCGCGCCTCCGCCGCACGCGACGCGCGCGGAACAAAATCGTGATTCACCCAGAACAGCGCATAATCTGTTCGCACAGCGCGAGGCCAGCGTCAACGCGAGTGCCATGATTCGGGGCGGGCGGCGTAGTTGGAGCTGCGTTCGCATATCGCCCAACGCCGGTCGGCGCGTTTCGTTGAAGAATGTTGGAGGTATCTTTCTTGTCAAGCGATTGCTCTTTGGATCCTCTCCATTAGGTAATGAGCCGCCTCCTAGCCGACAATATTGGCAGGCAGTGTGGGGCGCATCAGTACCTTCTGGGTGAGCGCGCTGAACCCGATGGCCACCCAACAGCGCGTCGCCGCCCACGCCATCTTCAGCTACGAAATGACGGTCATCCTCGACAGTGGCTTGCTCCGATGATTTAGAATTTCGCGTGCAGTTATCGTCCTGTGTGAAGTTGCGCTGCGCGAGCTACCCTCCATCGCCGGCTGCAGATTTCGGCGGGGTTCCAGGGTTTCGAGGCCGCGCGCTGGACCTAACACGACCTCATGGGGAGATGTTATCTTGCTGCTGTCCCAGGAGCGCGGCTGGCTAGCATCGGTCGTTCGGCGGACGGTTCCCCAAATTGCTCAGTTCGAAAGTAATCAGGCGAAGGAAAGTGAGCCTTACTCCTTGCGCCCGAACAGTCCAGCTGATGCTAGCCTCCTGTTTGCAGAATTTGTTTAAATGGTTTCCAAATGCGGGGTGTTGTTTGCATGAGGTCTCTGTTCTCTGTTGCTCTCCAACTGCTTGCGGCTACCGTTTGTAAGGGGACGGTGATGATACGTTGATCGACGCGTGCGTGTTCACAAGATGCCGTGGCCCTTTTGGTCATTAGAATAATACGTCGCGTTTGTATTCCAGTACGCTTCGCGTGCAGCCTTGGCAAGCGCTGGATGGTGGATAGAGTGGGCAATCATAAACAGCCAAACTGTTCGATATGTGTGGTCTGTGTGCCAGAACCGTTATCAGCTTCGTTTTCACGGCGTACGATGTAATAGTATGGCCCCCGCCGTGTTCCCACCCACTTGCTGTTGTCCGCCTGCTCCTCGGTGGAGTTCGCAGGGCACTGCGCGATCCCTGTGATGATGCATTGTCTGACGCAGGCGTGCTCACACTAAGCCGTCGTCTTTTGGCCCCTTTGCAACAAGATGTAACGCTTGTTAGTTCACTACGTTTTGCGTGCAGCTTCGGGAAGTAGATAACGCAGGGGTCCATGTGCATGTGTGTATATATATATACACATGTGTGTACACAGTGGTGCCTACATACATGTCGTGCGCACATCGGAAGTCTAACGAGGGCCCAAACTAGTTCGAACATGCAGGGTTGATCCAGACGGCTCATCGGTCATGCTCTTCCTCCTCCTCGTCCCTCTCCTTCCCCTTCCTCCGCCGCCGCTGCTGGATCAGCTCCCCGTCGCCTTTCCTTCGCATGCCCCTCCCCACATACCCCTCTCTTTCGGCCCCGCCCAAGAGGCGCTGCAACACCCATACGTGGCTGCCCACCACAATCCAGACGACGAGCCGGACCCGCCCGCCGTTCGCACCTTCGCCGCTGCAGCGGGAAGAGGCGGCTGACGTGGCAGCATGCCTCGTACAAGCTCGAGCCATTCCACAAATAAACACGCTGGACGGATTTTGACAGTTTTCCGGCCTCTGGGGGCCTTCCCCGGGCCTTGGGTTCCTCAACAAACGATTCGGGATCAGAAAGGGGTTTTATGACCAGGGTCGGGTTTTCGAGGAGCCGCGCATTGAACACAGCAAGACATCGCATGTCCGGGTCGGGGCCACACTCGCCGGCGCGCGAAAGTGACCGCGCCTCGCCGTGTCGCGAGCTGGGCTGGAGACTGCCCGCTCCTTCGGGAGCAGGCGTTGTTGGACTGGACTCCCAGATCCCAGTCTACTGCGCTTCAGCGGTCGATTGTATCATGTTGGCAAGGGGATCAGTCCCCTACCTGCTCCGCCCTCCCGGCCCAGCCATGCGACGTCTTGATGTCTGTCAGCGCGCAGTTCCAGGAAGCCCCGACCCTTCCCCCATGAGGGAT
The DNA here is from genome assembly GCA_963575745.1 of Prorocentrum cordatum. Lineage (NCBI taxonomy): Eukaryota > Dinophyceae > Prorocentrales > Prorocentraceae > Prorocentrum > Prorocentrum cordatum. The sequence continues at coordinate 134,521 of CAUYUJ010021369.1, forward strand.
GCATAGACAGGGGGTTGGCAGTTGGGGGGGTCTCACTATTCTTGTGGCCTTCTAGCTTTGCGTCGCCCCCCCAGGGGCGACGCCCACACCGTGAGATCTTCTAGTCTACGCGCCGTGGCGGGCGCTTTCTGGCCATACTGCTGGGGAAACAATACACAACAGGAAGATTATACTGTAAGTTCGGGTCGGACGCAAGCCTCCAAAACGAGCATACAGTACAGTATGTCTTTGTGCCTCCCAGTATGTGAGTCCCCTGGCAGGGAGAGGACCTGCCACGACGGTCTTTCGTTTGCTGTGGACACAACAGAGTAAGTCTCTCGCAAAACGCGCGCGCAAAGCGCCGCGCCGTGGCCAGGCAATCCGCACGGCAGCAGCAGGACCGTTCCGCCGTTCCGCTGCAGCCCTTCTGCACTTCAGATGTCTCGCCCTTACATGGAGTTTTCATGGCGTCAACATGGCAGAGCGAGTTTTGTTAGGAAAACAATGAGATTGGCCCAGATAGTCCTGGAGAATTCCGTTCCGGATTTCGAGGTGAATTTCGTGCGGACATTTTTGGACCAGGAATGAAGACCACATATCATCCACATGATATGTATGTCGTTTTGGGCCCGTCATCTCGGGTTTTCCATTAACAGAAATCCACGCAACAATTCGCGGCAGGACGTCTGCAAGATAAATGCAGTAACAGCTCCTTATCCTGCAGCACTTCTGCTAAGCATCTGGAAGTTCGGATGAAACGTCTGGAAGGTCAGATCCCGACTCTGTCCTGGTCCGACATCCAGTTCCATCCGGCCTGATTTGACGGGATCCCGCTCAATCCGGCTTGATCCCGTCGAATCCGATTTTCATCCAGTTTGACCAGGTTCAGTCCCGCTGCATTCGCGGCCCAATCCGACGTGGCAGCCCCCCAGCGGGGCGCAGTCCCGCCCAGCCCTTCGGACGAAGACCTCCCAGCGGCTGCTTGTAAGGAACGCCTGCAGTGGAGATCCCGCGCTCCCGCGCCGCTGCTCCTGGCCTGCGGCAGGCGCGGGCCCCCCCCCCGCGCGCCAGCCCCTGGCGTGGGAGCCCGCGCGGACGTGGCAGTCGGGCGCACGAGAGGGCTCTGGGGCTGTCTTGCGCGCTGGGGGCTCGCGCGCTCCAGCCCCCTCCTCCCCCCCCCTTCTGCCCCCCCCTCCCTCCCTCCTCCGCCCCCCTCGCGTCGTCAAACTCGACCCTTCCCATCCCCCTCGTCCTCCTCCTCGTCCTCCTCCTCCTCCTGCTCCTCCTGCTCCTCCTCCTCCTCTCTCTCCCCCTCTTCCCTCGCGGCCAGCGTCGGCCTGTCCTATATAACAGCCCCAAGTCATCGGGGCCCCGACCCCAAGGCTGGCTTGTTATCCCGAGCCGTCTTCGGGTGGCCCTAGGGCCCAGCGAGGCTTACCCAGCGCGCTCCACTACTCGCATAGTGCCTAGTCGCAAACGTCCGAGCACCTGGTGCCTGCCTCGATGTAGTGGATCGTAGACCCCCCACAGCTGATCCAGGCCATGTGCGTGTCTTTGCCTTGCGAGCAGTTGAACGCGCTTGTCTAGAGGCCCGCCGGAGGCCGACACTGGCCAGCGACGTTCCCGTCGCGATTTGTTCACGCCGCGGGTATGTCTTGGAACGCGCCCAGGCCCACGAGCGCATTGTCAGGTCGGGGTCTGGGGATCCAGTTGCGCCGCCGCGCATGTCCACCACCAGCACGTGGGAAAACGCGTGCTGCAGCACTGCATCGTGGTGCAGTCGAAGCGGTGCACGGTCGCTGCGCTGCTTCTCAGGGGCTCGCCGAGCTTCTCGGGGGTCTCTCGAGGGGTGGGCTGCTTTCTGGAAGCCTTTCACGGATCTGTTTTTCGGGTTTCGGCGCCAGCTTGGGGGTTCGGCCGAGGGGCAGTGCGGAGATGGGCTTGCGGAAAAGCGCGCGGAGGCACCCCGAATCCCTTGCGTTATGATGTTCCAGCCTATTTTAGCCTTGATCACCAGAGAATTTCGAACAGCAGGAAGGCACCGCACCTGGAGGGTGTTCACGTGCCGGGCCCCTGGAGGCGATACTCGCTCGACACTGCTGCGATACTTTTCTGGGTGCCCGAAGTCCTTTCTGGGACGTGGTCCTCAAGTACGATGGGAGCGACACGACCCTTGCGGGGTGCAAGCGCGTGAGGGGGGTGCCAACATTGGCGGAGGGTGGCAGCGGGCTGCGCTGCTGGGGCGGTGCCGTCTTGCGGACCGTGCTTGTGGGGCCGTCCGTGGGGCTCCACGTGGACGGTTTCTCCGAAGGGCTTAGGCGGCCCGTTCTCCTCCTCCTCCTTCTCCTCCTCCTCCTCCTCCTCCTCCTCCTCCTCCTCCTCCCTCCTCCCTCCTCCTCCTCCTCCTCCTCCTCGCCTCCTCCTCACTCACTTCCTCCTCCTCCCGCCGCCCTCCTCCCTCCTCCCTCCTCCCTCCTTCCCTCCCTCCTCCTGCTCCTCCCCCTCCGACCTCCCCTCCTCCTCCTCCTCCTCCTCCTCCTCCTCCTCCTCCTCCTCCTCCTCCTCCTCCTCCTCTTCCTCCTCCCGCCTCCTTCTTCCCCCTCCCTTCCTCCCTCTCCCTTCTCGCTCCTACCCTCCCTCCTCCTCCTCCTCCTCTCCCCTCCCTCCGTCCCTCCTCCCTCCTCCTCCCTCCTCCTCCGCCTCCTCCTCCTCCTCCTCACTCCTCCTCATCTCCTCCCTCCTCCTTCCTCCTCCGCATCCTCTCCTCCTCCTCCTCCTCCTCTCCCTCCCTCCTCCTCCTCACTCCTCCTCCTCCTCCTTCCTCCTCCCCTCCTCCTCCTCCTCCTCCTACTCTTCCTCCGCCTCGTCCTCCTCCTCCTCCTCCTCCTCCTCCTCATCCGCCCCTCCTCCTCCCTCCTCCTCTCCTCCACCTCCTCCTCCCCCCTTTCCCCCTCCCACCTCCTCCTCCCGCCTCCCTCCCTTCTCCCTCATCCCTACCTCCGCCTCCTCTCCCTTCTCCCTCCTCCCATCTGCTCCTCCCCCCCCTCTTCCTCCTCCTCCTCCTCCCTCCTCCCTCATCCAACTCCTCCTCCCCTTTCCACCTCCCTCCTCCCTCATCTCCTCCTCCTCCTCCTCGTCGTCCTCCTCCTCCTCCTCCTCCTCCCTCGTCCTCCTCCCCCTCTTCCACCCTCTCCTCCTCCCTCCTCCTCCACCCGTCGCCTACGTCCCCGGGGAAACCGTGCAGCTCCATATGGAGCACGAGACGCGTAAGCGGGGTGTGCCGACATCGGCGGGGTGGCGGCGCGCGGATTGCGCCGAGTGGGGGCCGCAGATGGGGTCTTTTTTTCAGGCGCGAGCTGCGCGACGGTGTGTGTGTGTGTGTGTGTGTGCGTGCGTGCGTGCGTGCGTGCGTGCGTGCGTGCGTGCGTGCTTGCGTGCGTGCGTGCGTGCGTGCGTGCGTGCGTGCGTGCGTGCGTGCGTGCGTGCGTGTGTGTGTGTGTGTGTGTGTGTTTTTGTGTGTGTGTGTGTGTATGTGTGTGTGTGTGTGTGTGCGTGTTGTGTATCGGCGGGCTGGCGGCGCGCGGACCGCGTGTGCCGCTGGGGCCGCGCATTCCGGCCCTGATGAGTAGATCGAACCTGCCAAGTCCAGGGTACCCTTGTGTCTTGTGTCTCGCGACCCATGCCACTACATTCCTGTGGCAGTTTCGCCCTCGGAAGGGTCTGTTGTCCTCTTGCGTGCACTATCCGAGCAAGTCCGATTGTAGGTTTAGCTCCATGTGGGAACGAAACGTGCGAAGGGTGTGCCAATCTGGGCGAGGGCTGGAAAAAGAGAAGGATGAGGACGAGGGGCCGTGGGAGTAGGAGGAGGAGGAGGAGGAGGAGGAGGAGGAGGAGGGTGAAACGTGCGGCTCTGCGCTTTCAAGACAAGGGCCCACCAGCACATGAGGGTAGGAACCAAGGTCTCTAGGTCCTCTGGGCCCACCAGCGCATGAGGTCCGATCCCTCCCCAGACATGCGGCGTCTTGTTTATTTTAAAAGCGCCCCCCAGAAGTCCCGACCCTTTTTTTTCGAGGGCTGGCTTCTCATGTCGAGTCGTCGTTTGACCGTCTCGGGGTTTGACGAAACCAGAGGCCGAACATGGCCAAGAATCTGTCGCTTTTTGTTTGTCACATCGCGAGCATGTTTGGGTCCTCTCCCTCTTCCGATCCTCGATCCTTCCGTCCGCGCCGCCTGCCCCGCCTGCAGGAGTTTGGGCGCGTGCTGACGCTGCCGCTCCCGGACACGGCGAAGCTCACCACCATGCGCTACCGGGACCAGGCCTCGGCCCCGAGGAGAAACAGAGGAAGAGGACTCAGTGGGGCTGTCCCCTCCTACAGGAGTACTATTCAAAAATAGTCAACAAAATAGTCCGGGGACGATGTTTGGACTATTTTTGAATATTTGTTGAGTATGTGTATTTTCCGTCTGAGATCCCTCTGTAGGAGGACATGCCCGACCTAAGAAGAGGAGGAGGAGGAGGAGGAGGAGGAGAAGGAAGAAAGCCTCGCATGTTACCAACAGTCTCTCTCTCTCCTCTTTCTAGCTTTAGTCCAGCAGCGCCGACCCAATTACGTGTACCGGAGAGGGTGGATGGGACATTGCATGGGTCGGGTGGGTCGTGGTGAATGCGGGCTTTGCCTGGCCATTTTGGCCTTCGGCGGAGGGGTTTCTGTCCTACTATGGGCCGCCGTACTTTGACACCTCCCACCTTTCACCACAGCGTTTCTCTCTCACTTAGAGACTATTTCAATCAGAGGCCAGCCTACAGAGTGCCAGCCTCAGAAAACATGTGTAGATACTGGCTCTCATGTTCAGGGTGGACAAGAACCACAAGGCTGGCGACAGTGACGGGGGCACTTCCCTGTGAACTGGAGCGGTGAAGGGCCCCCCCCCCGAGGAACCGAGAAGACACACGAGCTGCTATGTTTTACCTAGCCACAGGGCCAGCCACCACAGTCTGTGCCAGCCCTTACACTCAGAAGTGCCTCTCTTGTAAGCACGGGGCGTGGGTCCGCGGCGCGCGCGTGGACACCCAATCTGGGGGAAACCTGGAAGGAGGAGGAAGGGGAGGATGTGGTCGATATGGTGAAGATAGAGGTGGGGCAGTACAGTCGGGGCCCTGAAGAAGGACCCCTTTTCGTTGGGGAGGGGCTCCGCGTTCCTGAAGTGTTTCGCAGCTTGCCTCAGGTGTTCCTTCTGTTTTCGATCGGAAATCGAAGTTGAACTCATGGAAAAAAGGGGCCTCGTTCCTTATTTTGGGTTCCTTAGGTCAAGCCCCCGACTGTATGAGTGATCCCTAGAACACATGAGCAGGCTCTCGCCAGAGTGACCTTCAGGCGCGCGACGTTCGGAGCCGCGCTGGGGGGGAGGCATCACCCAAGTGCGCAGGCCGCTGCCGCCCGTGTGTGATGTGAACGCGTTGCTTTTCCATCCGTTTGCAAATCCATTGTTGTTCCGCACACCTGCCAGGAGACTACCAGACAGTCCAGAGGAAAGTGGGTGCGCCCTTGAAACGGCCAACGGAAGCATGCGCGGTACGATCGACTAATATCTGCTGTATCTGACCTTTCTCATTGCAAAGTGTAACAGCAGCATGGCCCACCTGCATACCCCAGCGCCACCGCGCTTCAGAACGATCGGCAGGCACTTGGCCATCCGTGAGGAGGAGAAGGGGACGGAAGAGGAGGCGCGGGAGCTGGAGCAGGGGAGGAGGAGGAGGAGGAGGCGTAGGAGGAGGAGGAGGAGGAGGAGGATTAGAAAGAGGAGG